>CAXKVI010000004.1:31836353-31943817 GCA_964058755.1 Campiglossa producta
AGCAATAACTTGCAGCGAATTGGCGCTATCTCTCTCAATTAAATGTCAAAAAGCTGCTGAATTCGCTGCTAATTTTTTCAAAGAACACTTTTTTAGGAATAATTATTCATAATTAGCAGGAAAGAAACAAAGCTAATGACTTTACATGCAATAGACCAAGATCCCAGAGCCTAAAAGCGTCACTTATTTTATAATGGATGAAACCAATACCGATCGATAGTCCTCCCCGAATCTAGAAAGAATGTGAAAATTTTAAAGCTGTACCTATGACAAGGGCCTAGGAATCGGGGGTCAAAGTCGCCAAAAAAATACCCTAACTTCACTTATTTTATAATGGATGATTTTCACATATTTGACGTAGATTATCACCCCGCGTCAGTATCAAGTGTTGTTAGACCCGTACCAGTGACAAGGCTCCAGCCAGACACCCCCAGTTCGCGGATTTTCCTATGGAAATTTATTCTGTTTTACTAATTTCACGCATTTGGGCCACTTTGGCTGCTTTTAACTACCCAATATTTTCCCATTTTTTGTAGAACACTACCCTCAAGTAGTATCAGGAATTCTTAGACTTCGTCCCATGGAAAAAACTTCAGCCAGACACCTCAAAACTCGGGAAATTTCACTAATTTTTACTGCGCTTTCACATGTTTAAGCGGATTTGACCAACTTTGGCCTCTTTTAAATAACAGATCTTTACACATATGTCGTAAAATGCTACCCTTAAGTAGAATCAAGCATTTCTAGACATCATCCCATGGAAAAAACTTCAGCCAGACACCTGAAAGTTCGAGAACTTTTATTTTCCTATTAATTTGCTTTCTCTTGTTTGTCCCACTTTTACTAATTTTAAATGATAGATCTTTTCACATGTGTCGTAGGACACTACCCTTAAGTAGTTTCAGTAATTTTTAGACCTCGTCCCATGGCAAAAACTTCAGCCAGACACCTCAAAACTCGGGAAATTTCACTAATTTTTACTGCGCTTTCACATGTTTAAGTGGATTTGACAAACTTTGAGTACTTTTAAATAGCAGATCTTCACACATGTGTCGTAAAATGCTATCCTTAAGTAGAATCAAGCATTTCCAGACATCATCCCATGGCAAAAACTTCAGCCAGACACCTAAAAGTTCGGGAACTTTTATTTTCCTATTAATTTGCTTTCTCTTGTTTGTCCCACGTTTACAACTTCTAAACGACGGATCTTTTCAGATGTTTCGTAGGATACTACCCTTAAGAAGTTTCAGTCATTTCTATACTTCGCCCCATGGCAAAAACTTCAGCCAGACACCTCAAAGCTCGGGATTTTCACTAATTTTTACAGAGATTTCACTTGTTTCAGCAGGTTTATCCAACTTTGTCCACGTTTAAACGGCGGATCTTTACACACGTGTCGTATAACACTACCCTTAAACAGTATCAGGCATTTCCGGACTTCATTCCATGAAAAAAACTTAAGCCAAACAACCCAAAGCACGGGGACTTTTCATGATTTTTAGTGTGCTTTCACATGGTCAAATGGGTTTACTCAACTTTGGCTGCTTTTAAATGGCGGATCGTTACAAATGTATCGTATAACACTACTATTAACTAATATTAGGCATTTTTAGACTTCGCTCCATGACAAAAACTTCAGCCAGACACCTCAAAGCTGAGGAAATTTCATAATTCTTGCTGCGAATTCACATGTTTAACTGCGGTGCTCTAACTTTGGCTGCTTTTAAAGGGCAGATAATTTCACATGTGTCATAGAAGACCACCCTTAAGTGGTATCACGTACTTTTTGACTTCGCCCCATGTCAAAAACTTCAGCCAGACACCTCAAAACTGAGGAATTTTTATAATTCTTACTGCACTTTCACATGTTTAAGCGAGTTTGCCCAACTTTGGCTGTTTTTGAAAGGCAGATCTTTGCACATGTGTCGTGGAACACTATCTCCAAGTAGTATCAGGCATTTTTATACTTCATCCCATGGAAAAAACTTCAGCCAGACACCTCAAGCATGAGGAATTTTCATAGTTCTTACTGCTTTTCCCCATGTTTAATCGGGTTGGTCCAACTTCGGCTGCTCTTAGAGAGCGGATCTTTTCACATGTGTCATAGAAGACCACCCTTAAGTAGTATCAGTTACTTTTAGATTTCGCCTCATGTCAAACACTTCAGCCAGACACCTCAAAACTGAGGAATTTTTATAATTTTTACTGCACTTTCACATGTTTAACCGAGTTTGTCCAACTTTGGCTATTTTTGAAAGGCAGATCTTTACACATGTGTCGTGGAACACTATCTCCAAGTAGTATCAGGTATTTTTAGACTTCATCCCATGGAAAAAACTGCAGCCAGACACCTCAAGGCTGAGGAATTTTCATAGTTCTTAAGGGCTGGTTTCCTCGAAAGCGGTGACGCTATATAGCGTCCGTTACATAGCGGCGAAGTACGTTGTCAAAAATACTGTCATGTAAAAGTAATTGAGTGTAAAGTAAGAAGACGGTGAAGTTCACCGTAATGTAATATAGCGTCCGTCATGACGGTGGCAATTTTTCGTCAACGTTTTTTCTCACCGTCATTGTCATAGCGGTGTCAATACAATAAAATTCTTCAAATTCGTTTACAAAAACAACAATTAATTGTTTTCAAAACAAATATTTTAAAAATATAAAAGAGAAAAACAAGAAAAGTGGCCGCAAATTTACAATTTCGAATGGATTGAAGTCACCGCTACTTGCATGTAAGTTTACAGAAAAGCGGTGCTGCTAATGACGGTGAGCATAGCTACCGCTATATAGCGAACGTTACATAGCGGCACCGCTTTTCGAGGAAACCAAGCCTTTACTGCTTGTTCACATGTTTAATCGGGTTGGTCCAACTTCGGCTGCTTTTAAAGAACAGATCTTTTCACATGTGTCATAGAAGACCCCCTTAAAGAAGTATCGGGTATTTTTATACTTCGCCCCATGTCAAAAACTACAGTCAGACACCTCAAAACTGAGGAATTTTTATAATTCTTACTGCGATTTCACAGGTTTAAGCGAGTTGGTCCAACTTTTGCTGTTCGTAAAGGGCATATCTACACACATGTGTCATAGAAGACCACCTTAAAGAAGCATCGGGTATTTGTATACTTCGCCCCATGTCAAAAACTACAGCCAGCCTCAAAACTGAGGAATTTTCATAATTCTTACTGCGATTTCACAGGTTTAAGCGAGTTCCCTGCAGCGAAACCTCAAACTAATCAGAAAAATACTAGTATACAAATAGAATTTTCCGGCTGACCCCATACTAGTCAGGAAATATCCATTCCATACTAGTATACAACTAGATTTTTCTGGATGAAATTATACCAGTTGAAAAAAAACAAAATTCATTCGTTTCATTTTCTCTTATAATTCATAGATACTTTTTCGTGATAGGGTAAATACAAATAGCCGCTGCTTTCTTAAGAATAAACATGAAAATAAAGTCAAATGATAAAATAAAGGGTAAGCCAGGAAAATTCTGGTTGAAATCATACTAGTCCAGGTTAAAAGCCTTTTTGACTAGTATATTCCATACTGGTCCTTTTTGGACTAGTTAATTTTTTGGAAATTATACTAGTCCAGGATGAACTAGTATGGAACTGGTATCTTACAACTAGCATGAAACTGGTATTTCCTGACTAGTAAATAACTGGTATATTCTGGTCGAATCTGACAATTGACATCTTGTAGGACATCAACACGTAAAAAATACCAGTTGCTTATATGGAAAAAAGACAGAACACCGGGCCCAACTAGTCAGTGTTCTGTCTTTGTTCCATATAAGCCCGGTGCACCAACTAGTTGTAAAGTAGTTTTCAACTAGTTGCTTTCGCTGCAGGGTAGCGTCATAAGAGTGACATTGTCTGAAATGCAACAAATTCCACATCTGAACACTTTGTATGGGCTGAACTGTTCTAATTTGCTTGATCATGTCCTATGGAGAGATCAATTGCGAAAAAAACTCGAGCTTTGAGGTGTTTGGATGTAGTTTTTGTCATGGGAAGATCTCCAAAAATGCCTGATACCACTTAAGAGTTGCGTTCTACGACACATGTGTAAATATTCGCCTTTTAAAAATAGTCAAAGTTGGACAAACCTGCTTAAACAATCGAAAGCACAGTAAGAATTATGAAAACTACCCAGATTTAAGGTGTCTGCTTAAAGTATTTGTCATAAGGCGAAGTCTAAAAGTACCTGGTTGGACCAACTAGCTTAAACCTGTGAAATCGCAATAAGAATTATGAAAATTCCTCAGTTTTGAGGTGTCTGACTCTAGTTTTTGACATGGGGCGAAGTATAAAAATAGCCGATCCTTCTTTAAGGGGGTCTTCTATGACACATGTGAAAAGATCTGCTCTTTAAAAGCAGCCGAAGTTGGACGAACTCACTTAAACCTTTGAAATCGCAGTAAGAATTATGAAAATTCCTCAGTTTTGAGGTGTCTGGCTGAAATTTTTGACATGGGGAAAAGTATAAAAAATACCCGATACTTCTTTAAGGTGGTCTTCTATGACACATGTGTGAAGATATGCCCTTTACGAACAGCAAAAGTTGGACCAACTCGCTTAAACCTGTGAAATCGCAGTAATAATTATGAAAATTCCTCAGTTTTGAGGTGTCTGACTGTAGTTTTTGACATGAGGCGAAGTATAATAATAGCCGATCCTTCTTTAAGGGGGTCTTCTATGACACATGTGAAAAGATCTGCTCTTTAAAAGCAGCCGAAGTTGGACCAACCCGATTAAAACATGTGAAAAAGCAGTAAGAACTATGAAAATTCCTCAGGCTTGAGGTGTCTGGCTGAAGTTTTTTCCATGAGATGAAGTATAAAAATGCCTGATACTACTTGGAGATAGTGTTCCACGACACATGTGCAAAGATCTGTCTTTCAAAAACAGCCAAAGTTGGACAAATTCGCTTAAACATGTGAAAGTGCAGTAAGAATTATAAAAATTCCTCAGTTTTGAGGTGTCTGGCTGAAGTTTTTGACATGGGGCGAAGTCAAAAAGTACCTGATACCACTTAAGGGTGGTCTTCTATGACACATGTGAAATTATCTACCCTTTAAAAGCAGCCAAAGTTAGACCAACGCAGTTAAACATGTGAATTCGCAGCAAGAATTATGAAATTTCCTCAGCTTTGAGGTGTCTGGCTGAAGTTTTTGTCATGGGGCGAAGTCTCAAAATGCCTAATATTAGTTAATAGTAGTGTTATACGATACATTTGTAGCGATCCGCCATTTAAAAGCAGCCAAAGTTGGGTAAACCCATTTGACCATGTGAAAGCACAGTAAAAATGATGAAAAGTTCCCGTGCTTTGGGTTGTTTGGTTTAAGTTTTTTTCATGGAATGAAGTCCGGAAATGCCTGATACTGTTTAAGGGTAGTGTTATACGACACATGTGTAAAGATCCGTCGTTTAAACGTGGACAAAGTTGGAGAAACCTGCTGAAACAAGTGAAATCTCTGTAAAAATTAGTGAAAATCCCGAGCTTTGAGGTGTCTGGCTGAAGTTTTTGCCATGGGGCGAAGTCTAGAAATGACTGAAAATACTTAAGGGTAGTGTCCTACGAAACATCTGAAAAGATCCGTCGTTTAGAAGTTGTAAAAGTGGGACAAACAAGAGAAAGCAAATTAATAGGAAAATAAAAGTTCCCGAACTTTGAGGTGTCTGGCTGAAGTTTTTGCCATGGGATGATGTCTGGCAATGCTTGATTCTACTTAAGGGTAGCATTTTACGGCACATGTGTGAAGATCTGCTATTTAAAAGTAGTCAAAGTTTGTCAAATCAACTTAAACATGTGAAAGCGCAGTAAAAATTAGTGAAATTTCCCGAGTTTTGAAGTGTCTGGCTGAAGTTTTTGCCATGGGACGAGGTCTAAAAATTACTGAAACTACTTAAGGGTAGTGTCCTACGACACATGTGAAAAGATCTATCATTTAAAATTAGTAAAAGTGGGACAAACAAGAGAAAGCAAATTAATAGGAAAATAAAAGTTCTCGAACTTTCAGGTGTCTGGCTGAAGTTTTTTCCATGGGATCATGTATGGAAATGCTTCATTCTACTTAAGGGTAGCATTTTACGACACATGTGTAAAGATCTGTTATTTAAAAGAGGCCAAAGTTGGTCAAATCCGCCTAAACATGTGAAAGCGCAGTAAAAATTAGTGAAATTTCCCGAGTTTTGAGGTGTCTGGCTGAAGTTTTTGCCATGGGACGAAGTCTAAAAATTCCTGATACTACTTTAGGGTAGTGTTCTACAAAAAATGGGAAAATATTGGGTAGTTAAAAGCAGCCAAAGTGGCCCAAATGCGTGAAATTTGTAAAACAGAAAAAATTTCTATAGGAAAATCCGCGAACTGGGGGTGTCTGGCTGGAGCCTTGTCACTGGTACGGGTCTAACAACACTTGATACTGACGCGGGGTGATAATCTACGTCAAATATGTGAAAATCATCCATTATAAAATAAGTGAAGTTAGGGTCATTTTTTGGCGACTTTGACCCCGGATTCCTAGGCCCTTGTCATAGGTACAGCTTTAAAATTTTCACATTCTTTCTAGATTCGGGGAGGACTATCGATCGGTATTGGTTTCATCCATTATAAAATAAGTGACGCTTTTAGGCTCTGGGATCTCGCTCTATTTGTTGCCACAAAGTCTGCTAGCCGCATTATCTGTGCGGTGTGTTTCATGGCGATAAAGAATTTGTTTGCTTTGCGCCTTTATGTGGCAACATTTCATGTGTTTACTGAGTAAGTTTGTGTGAGTGTGATTATTTGCATATTTACCCTGCAGTGAAACACCAAAACGTTTGAAGAAAATACTATTTTTAAAATTAATACTTTTCACTGAAATCATACTTCGACTGCTGAGTGGAAGATAACCCTTATTTTAAAAAAATTTTAAAAAACGCTATATCTCAGATTTCTTTTCAATAACTCCCGATTTCAAAACTCGTTTCAAAAACGCCTCTCGGAAAACTAGTTTCAATAACGTCCTATTTCCAAATTTGTTTAAAAAACCATGTCTCAACTAAAAATGTATTGAATTTTCATTGAGATAGGACGTTTTTAAAATTCATTGTGATATAGGATGTTTTTGAACCAGATTTCGAAATAGGGTGTTATTGGAAAAATTCTTAACTAAAGCGTTCATCAAACAAATTTTGAGAAAGTATTTGGAAACAGGGTACCTATCTTCCGCCATGGCAGTGTGCTGGCTTACTATATTAAAAGTCCCAGGTTATAGTTTATTTTTGACATGAAAAGCTTCTTAGAACATATCCATCCAACAGTTGGCTGACTTAGACCCTTAAACCCTACGCGTTTTGTTTATGTATAAAAGTACCTTTGGCCAGCTGAAATGGAAAAGGATGTAACGGGTATCAACACCAAAATTTGGAACTACCCACCATATATGAGCCCCCTAATGCACAAGTGGTATAAGTTCACCTTTTCTCGAACTGAGATATTCAAGGTTTTGTGTTGCAAACAAATAGGAGGTAACCTTGATTTCACATGTTAGTCCTGCTATTTATTTGGTTTCTATGGGTGCTAGGAGTTACCCCGTTAGCGTGTTATATAGAACAAGTTTTCCCCTACATAGCGTCATGCCTAACTAAAAAAAACGAAAACTGGACTTATACCACTTCTGCTTTAAACGGCTCATATATATGTTTTTTGCATCAAACGATGTACATAGTCTCTTTAAATTCGTTGAGAAAGAAATGTTCGTATTTGCAACATTTTGCATCTCAGTTTCGTTGGTTTTTATGCCTTTATGCATTTATGGCGATTATATGGGTGTGCGCTTATGTTTACATGCAATTTAAATTTGATTTTCCGTTTGGACAGCTGGGAATGCTCCATACTCATTTAGGCAAGCATCGGCGCCCCATAGATCTTAAGATCAGTCAAACAAGTTGGATTCTTCACACAGACACGTTGCACTCTTTGTTTACCAAATGATTTAGTCGTCGCTGGGCAAGGGGCGAAACCACATCGCGTGGGGGTGTCGCTTGTTTGGTCAGCGAATGTTAAAAATATAGTTCGGACGGTCACAACGCGTGTATAAGCGTTCTCACTTATACACCTGCATTTACAAATCTGCCGACCCATGCATTTAGGAGATATGGGTGTATATTAAAGCGTCTCGACCTACAGGCATCCAAAAGAAAGATCGCCGTACACCCCTTATATCATGATCCAATTAATAAGATCTCGCATTTAAAAAAAGCTCTGACGTCACGGTTTTAAGAATCATGTCTGCTTCGATTTAAATGTCTCAAATGTTATAAAGAAACAAAAACGAAAACAAACAAACAAATATTTTGATTGTGATTTTATTTTTATGTTTATAAACAAAATTTTTTGAAAATCTCCTTATAAAGCGCTAATTTTACGTTGTGTTCTAGTTGTATTGGATAGTATATCAGCAATGGATACTAAATAGCAGGTTCGATCACCGTTTAATATTAAAAGATTATCAAAATCTTTAGGAAGAAAGTGGTCGCTGCATATTTTAAAAAATATTACTGTAAAAATTACAGATCTTAATATAAATTTCTAGAAGTCTATCATAGCTAGTTTAGAGACTTTACCTCATATTAAGAGTAAGAACTCGGATTCCCTACAAAAGCTGCATAGCCTAAAATTTTCTCCGACTAGCCGTTTTCTAGTATTCTAGCCTCAAAATAACTCTGCAGTGAAACCTAGTCAGAAATATACTAGCATACAACTATAATTTTCTGGCAGAACTCATACTAGTCAGGAAATATCCATTTCATACTAGTATACGACTAGATTTTTCTGGAGGAAATCATACCAGTTATAAAATACAAAATTTATTTGTTTCGTTTGCTTCTTTTTTCTCTTATAATTCATAGATGCTTTTTCGTGATAGGGTAAATACAAATAGTCGCTGCTTTCTTAATAATAATCATGGAAATAAAGGCAAATGATAAAATAAAGGAAAATTCTGGTTGAAATCATACTAGTCCATGTTCAATGCTTTTTGGACTAGTATCGGGATTAGTTATTTTTATGGAAGTCATACTAGTCCAGGTTGAACTAGTATGGGACTGGTATTTTACAGCTAATATAATTCTAGTACATATACCAAGACTTGTAGATGACTGGTATGTTCTGGTCGAAATCTGACAATTGACATTCCGTAGGACATCAACACGGGCCCGGTGCACCAACTAGTTGTAAAGTAGTTTTCAACTATTTGCTTTCGCTGCAGGGAAGTGTCGATTTCCTGGTCGATTTTTTGTCGTTCCACCGTGTTAATAGTAATTCGACCGATCGACAACTTGCGTTTTATGGTTGAATACAATCGAGCGTCAAATCGAATAGGGCATCGACTCATGTAAATCAGTCTTAACCTAAATTTTTACTAAAAGTTCCTTGGTCATAAAGACTATCGGAAAAAGTCTGCCAAATGGATGGTATTACCACTTTACTAACCAACTTTAACCAGTTCCAATAAATGGCTGATGATTAAGAATGAGAATAACATACTCGAATCACAGAAGGAAAAGCCTTAAAGTCAGTTATTAATGATAAATTCATAAATTTTCCAAAAGCCAACCTCTACTGCTTTTCTAACTACTTTTTTTAGATGATTTTGCTAAAAGGCTACCCAGAATGTGAATGACAATTTTTCGGGGAGCAAGATGGCCGCAATTGACAAAATCTTTCAGGGAAGAGCTAACCTGGTAATGATTGAATCGTGGTTCATGCCTTATATGAAGCGGCTTTGAAAATCATTTAAAAAAAATAAAAGTTAATTTTTTTGGACCACCGGAATCTACTAAATCGGGATAATTATTTCGTAAAACATTTATAATTCTTAACGTTCTTAAATTTACTGTTACCAGGGTGGCGTAGAGATCTGGTGAGTGAGTACTAAGTAAGTAAGTTAGCCTAACCCCCTGCGGTTTAGGGGCTTAGAATATGCCCGAGGTAAGAATACCGGTCGTAAGAGGTCTAATGACATATATAAACCAGTGAAAGATGGGAACTTAATCCAGATTATCTTGGGACACGCTTCAAGGTTTGGGATACGTTTTAAGGTTGTAGTACCCTGAATATGATGATAGGCGATATCCCGTGGGCTATCACTCTCAATTTAAATTGTAAATGAGACATTCCATATGAAAACGTCTAATTCAAAAAACTGGATAGTCTCGGAATTCGCTCAATCTTTGCGGGACACTTCTTTATGGTCCTAAAGGATGAAATTTATACACATTTAATTTTTATAACCACTGGTTTCAGACTGGTCGAATTTCAAAGTTTGAAAAACGTAATTTTTAGGATTACCCCATTATAGCTGTAAAAATGTTTCTATTAGAGATATCCTTACGTTCGATATGGCGTTTTAAGGGTAAAAGAGAGTAGTTTGCTTAACAGTAAATAATATATCATATAACGAGTACCTGGTATTAAAAACCTGGTACTGAAATTACATAATTTGTATCCTTTTTTGTAAATTTTAGCTGGATCTCTTACACAACACACTGTTTCAAGTAGCCACTCAATTTAATTTTTTTTTCAGAAATTAAGGGTACATATCCTAGAAGAAACTAACCCTTCGATCGGCCAAAAAAAAACTCACTCCTTAAAGATAAATTAATATCTCGAAATTTGTAAGTTTTCCAAAATCGTGTTTTTCACTTTCCAACAAAAAAAACCGCGTGCAATTATCATAACTACTAAACTATTTGCATATATTTTAAAAATTAATTGCGGCTTTACATCAGAGTGGCCGTACTTGGTACTTTCGTAACAAAACTGGTACTGTAAATATAATTTGGTACGTTGGTACGCTGTTCTTGATTTTGGCACTTTTTCCCTTAAAATCAACTTTGGGGATTTCTCTAATGTATTATTTTGAATCGTTAAAGAATTTTACTTTAAAAATGTTTCCAATCACATGAAAAAGAAAACATTTTCATAGGATCAAAAGCCGAAATATTTTTATCGAAAACTATTGTGACGAATTCGATGATTCCTTGATTATTTTCCCTGAGTTCGATCACTGTACGTTAAATAAAACACTCCGATTCTGCTTAATAAGTAGTACGCTTTATTCAGTACTAAAAACCGTAGTACAATATCGCGGGTTAATTCACTGTTCAGTACTTCACTGTACAACACTTCAAAATAAACTGATTGATTTGCGTTGTCTTTGCGCGGTTTATATACCCTAGCAAACAGCAGCTTCACAACCTAGAAATGTCTACACCTTTCTGGTTTATTCGTGCAACAGTGTTCTCGAAGCGTTTATCTATCGTCATCTCCTCTTTGTGCCACATTCGCAAACACGCGAGCTGCCTCTCCCTCTGTCGCTCTCACGTCATGTATCTAAACAGCTGTAATTGTGGTAGTGACGCTTGTGATGGAAATACGCTAGAGTTGGGAGATGAGCGATACTTGAGAACATTCGCCACACTGCCCTCCACCTAAGTCTGATCGTCCCGATCAGACACATTTCCCGATCCAAACGTTGCTAGCCTCTCCAGGTGAACCACCTTCATTTTGTTTCGTGGCCTTCCAACAGTTTGTATGCGGTAGACAACATCATTTATCCGCTTTATTACTTTATATGGGCCTTCCCAGTTACATTGCAGTTTTGGGGACAAACCTTTCTCTCGTTGTGGGTTGTATAACAGCACTAAATCTCCTTCTTTAAAACCTTCCGAGTTGATAGCTTTGTCGTATCTGGCTTTCATCTTATCACTCATGATCTTCGTCCGTTGTCGTACAAGATCGTGTATTTCTCTCATTTCTTCTTCCAAGATGCTAGTGGATTTCCTGGCATTTATTCCTTCATCAGCATTTATCCCAAACTTCAAGTCAGCTGGCAACCGAAGATCATTCCCAAAAATTACTTTTGCTGGAGTCTGACCCGTTGTTTCATGTATTGCCGAGCGATATGCCATCAGGAACAAGGAGATGTGCGTGTCCCAATCTCTCTGGAACTTATCCACTACTTTCCTCATGTGCTCTTCCAAGGTTCGATTGAAACGTTCCACCATGCCATCTGACTGAGGATGCAGTGCAGTTGTTCGCGTTTTCCGAATACCCAATGTCTTGCACATTTCTTGGAATACAACTGATTCGAAATTCCTGCCTTGGTCGGAATGTAACTCCATCGGTACACCAAACCTCGCTACCCAATTGTTTATGAACACCTCTGCAATGGTTTCTGCCTCTTGATTTGGAATCGGGTAAACTTCTGGCCATTTGCTGAAATAGTCCATAACAACTAGTACGTATTTGTTTCCGAGTTTGCTAGTAGGAAATGGACCAGCTACATCCATGGCAATCCTCTCAAACGGTGCACCTGTGTTGTACTGCTTCATCTGTCCATGGCTTCTCGACTTCGGACCCTTTGCTCTGATGCACACCTCACAGTTGGCGATCCACTCCGCGATCGACTGCCGGCAACCAACCCAATAGAATCTCTGCTTGACTTTCTCCAGTGTTTTTGTGACTCCTGGATGACCTCCACTTGGACCATTATGTAGTTCATACAAAATATCAGAGATTTTCTTCCTTGGGACAACTACCAGCTTCCGAGCGCATTGACCATCTTCGCTTTCCCATACTCTATGTAAGCAACCGGATACCAATTTCAAACTGTTCCACTGTGCCCAATATGACTTGGCAACTGGACTCTCTGCTGACATCTCCTCTCTTGTTGGTCGTTCATTTTGCTCGATCCCCTGCATCACACGTACCAGATCTGGATCCTCTAGCTGATACTTCCTTAGTTTATCCATGTTCCATTCGTCCGTAGATGTTATAGTCATCAGCCGAACATCTATAACATCTTCCTTGGCCTCAGCTTTCGAACAATGCTTGCATTCCAGGTTACATGGTCGCCGGGACATTGCATCAGCATTGCCGTGGTTGCTGCCTTTGCGATGCTCTATGGAAAAGTCATAACTTTGTAGTCGCTCTATCCACCGTGCCAATTGACCTTCCGGATTACGGAACTGCAAAAGCCATTTCAACGCTGCATGGTCTGTCCTGACGTGGAATCGCTGTCCATAGAGATACTTGTGGAAATGTTTGATGCACTCCACCAATGCCAGTAGTTCTCTTCGTGTTACGCAATAGTTCCTTTCGGGCTTTCCAATTGTGCGGCTATAGTACGCCACTACCTTCTCCTGCCCATCGACAAGCTGTGACAAAACTCCTCCAATCGCATAACCACTTGCATCTGTATCCAGAATAAACGTTGAACCTGGGATTGGATACGCTAACATTGGGGCAGTGCACAGCCGTTCCTTCAAGGTTTGGAAAGCCACTTCATGTTCCTTCTTCCAATCAAATGACATATTCTTTCTGGTCAACTCATGAAGGCTACTGGCTACGCTAGCGAAATTCGGTACAAATCGACGATAATACGTGCACAGTCCGAGGAAACTTCGTAGCTCATGTAAATTTTTCGGTCTTGGCCAATCCTTTACTGCTTCGATCTTCTCTTTAGTAGTGCAAATTCCCTCCGTAGTAACCTTGTGACCCAAGTAACTTACTTCCTTCTTGAACAATGCACACTTTTTGGGACTTAATTTCAGACCGGCGCCAGCTATCCTTTGGAAAACTTCCTCCAAGTTCTTGAGGTGTTCCTCAAAGCTTTTTCCCAGCACGATGATGTCATCCAGGTACACCAAACATGTTTTCCAATGCAGTCCTTTCAATACCTGATCCATGAGTCTCTCAAAAGTAGCTGGAGCGTTACATAGTCCAAAGGGCATTACCGTAAATTGCCACAGCCCCTCTCCAACGCTGAAGGCTGTCTTTTCCTTATCCTCATCTTTAACCTCCACTTGCCAATAGCCGCTTTTCAAGTCCAGTGTAGAGAACCATTTCGTACCAGATAGTGAGTCCAGAGTATCGTCAATTCTTGGTAGTGGATAGCTGTCCTTTTTCGTTACGTCGTTCAGCTTCCGGTAATCCACACAGAACCGCATTTTTCCATCCTTTTTCTTCACTAGCACTACCGGTGAGCTCCATGGACTAGCTGATGGTTCGATCACGCCGCTGTCACTCATTTCTTGTATAATTTCTCTTACCACTTGCCGTTTGGCCAATGGAACACTTCGAGGAGCTTGGCGGATTGGTCTCGCGTCACCGGTATCAATGTGATGCTTCACTTCATTGGTCCGACCTGGTTTGGAGCCACCCTTGTCAAATATGGTAGAGTACTTTAGTAGAAGTTGTTTCGCCTTATTCTGGTGGTCTTCTTCGAGCTCTTGCGTCCACGCTGTGATATTATCTGATAGATTAATGTTGCTAGTAGAGACATTTTCCTGGAGCTGTTCACAGTTTATAATCACCTCCACCTCCTGACATTGTCCCAATATAGCTCCTTTGGAAAGCTTGATCGGCGATCGAAACTCAGTTAGTACTCTTACCGGTATACGTCCATCTTGTTTTGTCATAGCCAGTGTTTTTCCTACTAGTATATCCGTCTTTGAATTGTTTGCTGCCTCGACAACCCACAATTTGTTTGTCCCATAATCTCCATCAATCCTTGCCCAAACGACTGCCTCCGACTTCGGTGGAATTTGTTGGCTATCTTCCACGAGTACCCGCTTACTGATGTACTTGTTCTCGTAACCAAAATTGAGTGGCACATCCATGTTCTTATAGCTCATAGTCCTGTTTTGCATGTCGATCTTGATGCCTTGGTTGCTTAAGAAATCCACACCAACTATGATTTCATCAACAATATCTGCCACTATAAAATTGTGCAGTACGGTGACATTTCCAATTGCGATTTCACATGTTACTTCTCCTTGAACTTGGGTGTCCTCACCAGTCGCCGTACGCAACTTTGCTCCATGTAATGGCCTCACTCCTTTGTTGACTAAATCAGATCGAATGATGGAATGAGATGCGCCCGTATGAATAGTCAGTAAACGCTCCTTTCCGTCCACGAGTCCTCCAACAGTAACATTACTTGACTTCCTTCCGATCTGTGAGACAGAGATTATGGGGCATCCAATTGCGGGAGCCAGCCTACGCCCCTTGCGGCTGACTCTCTTTAGTTTAACGGTTGGTTGGATTGGGAGACTTGCTCATCTCCTTCAGCCTTGCGCTTACGTCCGCTTGCATTACTGGAATTATTGGAGCCAGATCCACAATAACGTGCAATATGACCAGATTTTCCTCACTTAAAGCACTTAATGGAGCCATCGCTTTTCTTCTGTACCCCATTCAATGCTTCCAAAATTTTGTCGATTTTGTTGACCAAGTCTGGCGTCTCCACTTCCACACGATGAGCTTTGTACAATGGTTTGCTCAAAAGAGATGCGGTTTCTTGAGTTAGAGCATGTGATACCGTCTCCGCAAATGATCTCTTTGGATTTGCATAGGTGGCCCGCTTCGTCTCCACGTCACGTATTCCATTTATGAAACTTTGGATTTTCACCCTCTCGATGTATTCCACTGGTGCGTCTGCGTTTGCTAGATGAGCCAACCTCTCGATGTCCGATGCAAACTCCTGTAATGTTTCGTTAGCCTTCTGGAAGCGATTCTGTAGCTCTATTTGATGTATCTGCCTTCTATGCTCGCTGCCGTAACGTCTTTCAACGGCTCCCATCAACGCTTCATAGTTGTTTCTTTCAGCGTCCGGAATAGTCTGTAAGATTTCGGCTGCAGGTCCTTTCAATGCCACAAATAAAGCAGCAACTTTATCCTCAGCGCCCCAGTTGTTCACAGCTGCTGTCTTCTCAAATTACAGCTTAAATACCTGGAAAGGAACAGAACCGTCAAAGGATGGGGTTTTTACCTTGGGCGTGCTTGTGGAAACACTTGGACGATTCAGCTGCAACTCCTGGATACGAGATTTTAACGCATCCACCTCGGCTTCATCTTATCCTGTCGTCCACTGACAACTTCTAGCTGCGATGAGACTCTTTGCTCTTGTGCCTCTAGTTTTAACGTTATGCGTGTTTCCTGTTCGGAGTGTAATGGGGTGTGGTTGCTGAGTGACCTTGCTCAATCCCGACTCTTGCGTCCTCGTTCGTGCACTCTGGGCAACGTGAGCTACCTAGGCTCGCGGCAGAAAGAGAGGGAGCCCCGGTGGGGCCACTCTGACATACTTGGTTTAAGGGCTCACCGAGGTCTTTTTCGCAGCGTCTGTTCACCACATGGTGCGGCTGCAAGCGGGTGTCTGTCTTGTAGCAAGCGGCTCGCTATATAAATGTGTGAATATTTTTATCAAAATCCCGGAGACGGGTTGTGCGCTGGGTTTGGGACCCGCCACGGAAAAACTTTCTTCCAATGAAAAGCAAAGAAAAGCCTCGGATGAGAACCCCCTTTAATGTTGACGACCCGGCAAAACGAAATAAGGACTACGAGAAGGATATTAGGGCATGTACCTGGAATGTCCGGACCCTTTCAAGGGATGGTACCGCTGCCCGACTGGTTGATGTCCTCGTTAACGCAAAGGCTGACATCACCGCCCTGCAGGAAATGCGATGGACGGGACAAGGAAAGACGACCATCGGACCTTGTGACGTATACTACAGTGGCCAGACACGCGGCAAAGCGCGTGGTGTAGGATTCGTGGTGGGAAAGAGACTTCGCCGCCAAGTACTAGCGTTCACCCCCGTGGACGAGCGTCTCGCTGCGATCCGCATCAAAGCGAAATTTTTCAACATAACATTTATCTGCGCCTATGCGCCGACTGAGGAGACGGACGACGCAGAGAAGGACTCCTTCTACGATAAACTTGAACAGACTTATGATCGCTGCCCCCAACTTGATATCAAAATCGTGTTCGGCGACTTTAATGCGAAGGTGGGCAAGGAAGGAGTCTTTGGTCCAACAGTTGGAAAATTTAGTCTCCATGATATAACATCCCCCAACGGCACTAGGTTGATTGATTTCGCCGCTGCTCGCAATATGGTCATCAGTAGTACCAGGTTCCAGCATAAACGAATACACCAAGCCACATGGCTGTCTCCTGATCAAAGAACAAGAAACCAGATTGATCATGTCATGATCGACGGCAGACATAGCTCCACCGTTCTGGACGTGCGTACCCTTCGTGGTCCCAATATCGACTCGGACCATTATCTTGTTGCAGCCAAGATACGCACACGCCTCTGTGTAGCAAAGAAAGTGCGCACAGTAACGGAAGGAAAGTTTGACGTCGAGAAGCTGCGCACGACACAGACAGCTGACAATTTCTCCACTCGACTCTCACACCTGCTATCGGAGAGCAATCCTCGACCTAACGATGCAACCGAGCAATGGAAGCATATCTCTCACTCATTACGTACTGCCGCTGAGGCCACTATAGGGTTCCAGCGAGCCCGCAAAAACAACTGGTACGATGAGGAATGCAGCACTGCCTCGGACAAAAAGGACGCTGCCTACAGGGAGACGTTGCGAACGGGCGCAACCCGCAGTGTATGGCAACGCTATCGTGAGGCAAAGAAGGAAGAGAGACGCCTTTTCAGAAAAAAGAAACGTGAGGCCGAAAGGCGTGAGTGTGAGGAGCTTGAGATGCTGGCTGACAGGAATGATGCCCGAAAATTCTATGAAAAGATCCGGCGGATGACGGAAGGTTTTAAGACCAGGGCAAGTTCCTGTAAGGACAATAATGGCGACCTGGTAACCGACGTACAGAGTGTACTTAAATTATGGAGGGAGCACTTCTCCTCACTGCTAAATTGCGAGGGAGACGTCGAACCCGATACCCCAATCCCTGACGATGGAAAAGTCGTCCCACCACCTGACTATGATGAAGTGAGGATAGCTATATCCCGGCTCAAAAACAACAAAGCGCCTGGAAAAGACGGACTACCCGCCGAGCTGTTCAAACACGGAGGCGAAGAGCTGGTAAAAAGCATGCATCAGCTCTTATGCAGAATATGGTCAGACGAGTGCATGCCTCCAGATTGGAATTTAAGTGTGCTCTGCCCAATCCACAAGAAAGGCGATCCCGCTAACCGCACCAACTACCGCGGAATCAGCCTTCTTAATATCGCATATAAGGTTCTTTCTAGCGTATTGTGTGAAAGACTGAAGCCCATCGTAGACAAGCTGATTGGACCTTATCAGTGTGGCTTTAGACCTGGTAAGTCTACCATCGACCAGATTTTCACGATACGCCAAATCCTGGAGAAGACCCATGATAAAAGAATCGACACACACCATCTCTTTGTCGATTTCAAAGCCGCTTTTGACAGCGCAAAAAGGAGTTGCCTGTATGCCGCCATGTCTGAATTTGACTTCCCTGCAAAGCTTATACGGCTTTGCCAAATGACGCTGAGCAATACTAACAGCTCCGTCAGAGTCGGGAAGGACCTCTCTGAGCCATTTGAAACCAAACGAGGCTTCAGACAGGGCGACTCCCTTTCGTGCGATTTCTTCAACCTGATGCTGGAGAAGATAATTCGAGCAGCAGAGCTAAACCGCAATGGTACAATCTATTACAAGAGCGTGCAATTGCTGGCGTATGCCGATGATATTGATATCATTGGCCTTAACAACCGCGCCGTAAGCGCTGCCTTCTCTGGACTGGATAAAGAAGCGAAAAAAGTGGGTCTTGCGGTCAACGAGGACAAGACGAAGTATTTGCTGTCATCAAAGAAAGAATCGGCGCACCTGCGCCTTGGCAGCCACGTCACTGTTGATAGTTACAAATTTGAAACTGTGAGGGACTTCGTCTATTTGGGAACCAGCATTAACACCGAAAATAATATCAGTCTAGAAATCCAACGGAGAATCACTCTTGCGAACAAGTGCTACTTTGGACTGAGTAGGCAATTGAGAAGTAAAGTCCTCTCTCGAAGAACAAAGATCACGCTCTATAAGTCTCTCATCATACCTGTCCTGATGTATGGCTCAGATTCATGGACAATGTCAAGAGAAGATGAGATGGCCCTTGGAGTATTTGAGAGAAAAGTTCTCCGGAAGATTTATGGTCCTTCCCGTGATGCCGACGGCGAGTATCGAAGGAGATTTAACGATGAGCTGTACGAGCTTTACGCAGATCTGACCATAGTCCAGCGAATTAAAGCCCAAAGGCTCCGCTGGCTGGGTCACGTCATGCGAATGGACAAAGAAGCTCCAGCCCAGAAGGTTTTCCAATCGTCACCCGAATTCGGCAGCAGAGGAAGGGGGAGGCCTCGACTGAGATGGAAACAACAGGTGGAGGATGACTTGAACTCCCTTGGGGTTTCCAATTGGCGTCAGTTATCGCTAAAAAGGAATGACTGGCGTGCTTTGATAGGCGACGGCCAAAATCGCTTAGGCGGTTAAGCGCCAATAAATGATGATGATAATGTGTTTCCTGTTCCATCAACTCTTCCTTGATCTGTGACGCCATGTATGCCTTCTGTTCTTCTAACTGAGATGCCAATCGTGTCTCTTGTTGTTCCAACTGAGATGCCATACAAGTTTTCTGTTCTTCAAACTTTGATGTTATCTTCGTCGACATCTGAGCCAATACAGCCAACAGCGAGTTTGTGTCCACATTTGCCACTGAATCCGGAGTATCCTTTTGCTTTTCTATTTTCGTCGCTCCCTCTTCCGAAAGCTGAAAAACATAATCGTCAACGTTGATTCCTTCCTGCCTACGTGGTTAGAGGCTATTGAAAGGCTTATATTAAGTAGGTAAGGGGTAAGTTGCATATCTAACTTTTTGCGAGGCTTATTTTCTCATCATTTACTAACTTTGTAGTGGGTAAGACCCAAAAAAACTAAAATTTTTTATTTGAATCACTCTAATGTATACATGCAAACATATGACGGAGTTGTCTCATGATACAGCGTTGCCAGTTAGGCAAGGCATTTGGAAATCGGCAAGAGTACCCGATGTAAGAGTAAAAAAGGAACAAGGAGATTTTTTTGGTTTTAACAAAAAAACGACAAAAATGCATTTCATTGCATTTTGAAAGTGAAAAGGGGTCAAAAAGGGTTACGAATTTTAAAAAAGGGTCAAAAATGGTACTTTTTTGAAAAAGTAGGGTGCGGGGTCCTGGCTCTAAAAAAGGGTCAAATTGACCCTTTAGGGTCCTCAACGGCAACACTGATGAAAGTTGCAAAAGCCATTAGCGTTTTTTATCCGAAAATAATTCATTTGACTTGTTTAGCACATGGATTGCATAGGGTATCTGAGGAAATTCGCAGCCGTTTCCCAAAAGTTGACCGGCTAGTAGCAAGCGGCAATTTTTAAAGAAATAGAACCCGAACTACCCTTGCCGCCACAACCAGTCATTACGCGGTGGGGAACTCGGATACAAGCCGCCGTTTATTATGCAGAAAACTATGAAAAAATTGAACGGATTGCTAATATGTTGGATGCAGAGGATTCACAATCTGTGAAAGATTTGTTTATGTTCTGTCCATGCTATTTTTTCTTCGATAAAAGATAAATATATGTGAATTTTAAGAAAATCTTTTTAGTTTGAAAATTAATTACAAAAAAAAATTTTTTAGCGCATATTTTAAGTGCATATTATGCTGTTTTAAAGGATGTTTTTATGCGCATAAAACACATTTTTTACCGCATATTTTTGGTTGCCCTGATAATGATAAAATGAGTGGACTTTACTTAAGTTGGTTAGGTTCAAGTGGCTGCCGCAGAGGCACACTTAGGCCAGTTTTGAAAGGCCCGTTGTGATACCACCAACGCAAGGAAAGTAAGTCCCGGGACCCAGCCATATGGAAAATCCCTGAGTTGTTGGGATTTTCCACATAGCAGAATCCCGGGACTGACACTCCTAAACCGACACCGTTACTCCTCCTCGAACCACTTAGATGACTTTATGAAGCCCATCAAGTCCTTTATGTCCATTTCCGCGATCTGGCTTAGGCTATCCAGGAACGGAACTCCCAAAAAGCGCGTTCTCGCGCCGCTTAAAGCCGGACAGTTGCAGATGAGGTGCTCCACTGTTTCCTCCTCCTCATCATCTTTGCAACTTCTGCAGCATCGTCGGTAGGGCACACCTAGCCTTTCTGCATGCCTACCAATGAGGCAGTGACCGGTTAATACCCCTATCAATATGCAGATTTCCCTCCTAGTTAGGGCATAAATGCGTCTAGACCTTTTAAGATCCCATTTTGGCCAGGTTTGTTTCGATATGCGACACCCTGGGGATAGCAGCCATCTTTCGTTGGCTTGACGGAGTGTGTGCTCCTTCAGCATTAGTTTGCATGTGGCAAACGGCATACCTAAGCGCTCTTTATCCTGAAGAACCTGCTTGGTCGTGCCCTGCCTGGCAAGCTCGTCTGCCTTACAGTTTCCCTCAATGTCCCTATGTCCCGGGACCCATATGAGGTTTACGCGGTTCTGTTGGGCCATCTCCTGAAGAGATCGACGACAGCTGAGCGTCAGTTCAGAGTTGAACGTGTATGAGCCAAGGGATTTGATGGCCGCTTGGCTATCGCTGAAAATAGCGATATCTTCTCCGATAACACGTTTGCTTAACCAGGCCGCGGCGTCCAGGATTGCCGAGACTACCGCCTGGAAGACGTTACAATGATCAGGTAGTCTGAAGGAGAGCTCAAGGTCCAAATCCCTTGAATAAACTCCTCCTCCAACTCTGCCGTCCAACTTCGAGCCGTCGGTGTATATGGAAGTGCCACCATTTGTTTCGGGACACCAATCCGTCCTCTCCCAGTCTTCTCTGCTGGGAATGTTTATTTTGAAACAGCTATCCCCGACTGTAGTAGTCGCACAACGATCCGTGCTTAGAGGGAGAAAGCTGTAAGATTCCAGAATACTGGAGTGTCCAATAGTACCCGCAGCCCAACTGGAGGTTTCTCTTAGGCGCAGAGCTGATGCCGCCGCTGACCGAAACCCTTCCAGATCAAGTGGCAAAATGCCCAGAATGACCTGGAGGGCTTCGTTGGGCGTTGTCCTTAGCGCACCGCTTATACAGATCATATTGGATCTATGGACTTTCCGCAACAGATTCAGGTATGTTGCTTTGCTCAGCGCAGGCCACCATACGACGACTCCATAAAGCATGATTGGGCGAATGATGGCCGTGTAGATCCAACTGCATACTGTAGGGCTGAGCCCCCATTTTTTTCCAATGGCTCTTTTGCATGTGTAAAGAGCGATGCAAGCTTTCTTCTGGCGCTGAAGAACATTCTCCTTACAATTCAATTTCCTGTCCAGAACTATGCCTAGAAACTTGGCCTTATCCGACAAGTCCAGGCGCGTGCCATCTAGTTCTGGTAGGCTTAGTGGCGGTATTTTGTACCGGTTGGTGAAGTTAAGTTGAGTCACCATAATTTGAAAAGCAATTCGGATATTAATTCTTTTTGGCAAAATGTCGGGAGCTTGAAAAATGGATCAATTTACTACCTTTGCCACATAGCAGCTGCAGAAAGGAAGTTTTCATCAGTTAGGTTAGGTTCAAGTGGCTGCCGCAGAGGCACACCTAGGGCAACAAAAGGCAACAACAACAACAACAACAAAGGCCCGTTGTGATACCACCAACACTAGGAAAGTCAGTTCCGGGATTATGTTTCGGGATTCTCCACATGGCAAATCTCGGGACTGGCACTCCTATCCAGGAAGGAAAGTCCTAAAAAGCGCAATCTCGCGCCGCTCATAGCCGAGCATATGCAGACAGCTGATAATTTCACAACTCGACTCTCACACCTGCTAGCAGAGGGCAATCCTCGACCTAACGATGTAACCGAGCAATGGAAGCATATCTCTCACTCATTGCGTACCGCCGCTGAGGCCACTATAGGGTTTCAGCGAGCCCGCAAGAACAACTGGTACGATGAGGAATGCAAAACTGCCTCGAAAAAAAAGGACGCTGCCTACAAGGAGACGTTGCGAACGGGCGCAACCCGCAGTGTATGGCAACAATATCGTGAGGCAAAGAAGGAAGAGAGACGCCTTTTCAGAAAAAAGAAAAGTGAGGCCGAAAGGCGTGAGTGTGAGGAGCTTGAGATGCTGGCTGACAGGAATGATGCCCAAAAATTCTATGAAAAGATCCGGCGGATGACGGAAGGTTTTAAGACCGGGGCAAGCTCCTGTAAGGACAATAATGGCGACCAGGTAACCGACGTACAAAGTGTACTTAAATTATGGAGGGAGCACTTCTCCTCACTGCTAAATTGCGAGGGAGACGTCGAACCCGATACCCCAATCCCTGACGATGGAAAAGTCGTCCCACCACCTGACTATGATGAAGTGAGGATAGCTATATCCCGGCTCAAAAACAACAAAGCGCCTGGAAAAGACGGACTACCCGCCGAGCTGTTCAAACGCGGAGGCGAAGAGCTGGTAAAAAGCATGCATCAGCTCTTATGCAGAATATGGTCAGACGAATGCATGCCTCCGGATTGGAGTTTAAGTGTGCTTTGCCCAATCCACAAGAAAGGCCAATCCTGGTAAGTCTACCATCGACCAGATTTTCACGATACGCCAAATCCTGGAGAAGACCCATGATAAGAGAATCGACACTCACCATCTCTTTGTCTAATTTAAAGCCGCGTTTGACAGCGTAAAAAGGAGTTGCCTGTATGCCGCCATGTCTGAATTTGACTTCCCTGCAAAGCTTATACGGCTTTGTCAAATGACGTTGAGCAATACCAACAGCTCCGTCAGAATCGGGAAGGACCTCTCTGAGCCATTTGAAACCAAACGAGGCTTCAGACAGGGCGACTCCCTTTCTTGCGATTTCTTCAATCTGATGCTGGAGAAGATAATTCGAGCAGCAGAGCTAAACCGCAATGGTACAATCTTTTACAAGAGCGTGCAATTGCTGGCGTATGCCGATGATATTGATATCATTGGCCTTAACAACCGCGCCGTAAGCGCTGCCTTCTCTGGACTGGATAAGGAAGCGAAAAAAGTGGGTCTTGCCGTGAACGAGGACAAGACGAAGTATTTGCTGTCATCAAAGAAAGAATCGGCGCACCTGCGCCTTGGCAGCCATGTCACTGTTGATAGTTACAAATTTGAAACTGTGAGGGACTTCGTATATTTGGGAACCAGTATAAACACCGAAAATAATATCAGTCTAGAAATCCAGCGGAGAATCACTCTTGCCAACAAGTGCTACTTTGGACTGAGTAGGCAATTGAGAAGTAAAGTCCTCTCTCGAAGAACAAAGATCACGCTCTATAAGTCTCTCATCATACCTGTCCTGATGTATGGCTCAGATTCATGGACAATGTCAAGAGAAGATGAGATGGCCCTTGGAGTATTTGAGAGAAAAGTTCTCCGGAAGATTTATGGTCCTTCCCGTGATGCCAACGGCGAGTATAGAAGGAAACTTAACGATGAGCTCTACGCAGATCTGACCATAGTCCAGCGAATTAAAGCCCAAAGACTCCGCTGGCTGGGCCATGTTATGCGAATGGACAAAGAAGCTCCAGCACAGAAGGTTTTCCTATCGTCGCCTGAATTCGGCAGCAGAGGAAGGGGGAGGCCTCGACTGAGATGGAAACAACAGGTGGAGGATGACTTGAACTCCCTTGGGGTTTCCAATTGGCGTCGGTTATCGCTAAAAAGGAATGACTGGCGTGCTTTGATACGAAACGGCCAAAATCGCTTAGGCGGTTAAGCGCCAATAAATGATGATGATGATGCAGATGAGGTGCTCTACCGTTTCCTCCTCCTCATCATCTTTGCAACTCCTGCAGCATCGTCGGTAGGGCACACCCAGCCTTTCTGCATGCCTACCAATAAGGCAGTGACCGGTTAATACCCCCATCAGTATGGAGATTTCCCTCCTAGTTAGGGCATAAATGCGTCTAGACCTTTTAAGATCCCATTTTGGCCAGGTTTGTTTGGATATCCGGCACCCTGGGGATTGCAGCCATCTTTCATTGGCTTGGCGGCGTGTGTGCTCCTTCAGCATTAGTTTGCATGTGGCAAACGGCATACCTAAGCGCTCTTTATCCCAAAGAACCTGCTTGGTCATGCCTTCCTGCAAAGCTCGTCTGCCTAACAGTTTCCCTCAATGTCCTATGCCACGGGACCCATGTGAGGCTTACGCGGTTCTGTTGGGCCATCTCCTGAAGAGATCGACGACAGCTGAGCCATAGTTCAGAGTTGAACGAGTAGGAGCCGAGGGATTTGATGGCCGCTTGGCTGTCGCTGAAAATAAAGATATCTTCTCCGATAGCACGTTTGCTTATCCAGGCCGCGGCGTCCAGGATTTCCGAGACTTCCGCCTGGAAGACGCTACAGTGATCTGGTAGTCTGAGCTCAAGGTCTAACTTCGAGCAGTCGGCGTATACGGAAGTGCCGCCATTAGTAGCGGGACATCGATCCGTCCTGTGCCAGTCTGCTCTCCTGGTAATGTTTATTTTGAAACAGCTATCCCCGACTGTAGTGGTCGCACAACGATCTGTGCTTAGAGGGAGAAAACTGTAAGATTCCAGAATACTGGAGTGCCCAATAGTGCCCACGCCCCAGCTGGACGTTTCCCTTAGGCGCAGAGCTGATGCTGCCGCTGACCGTAACTCTTCCAGATCAAGTGGCAAAATTCCCAGATTAGCCTGGGGGGTTTCATTGGGCGTTGTCCTTCGCGCACCGCTTATACAGATCATACTGGATCTATGGACTTTCCCCAACAGATTCAAGTATGTTGCCTTGCTCAGCGCAGGCCACCATACCACGACTCCATACAACATGATTGGTCGGATAATCGCAGTGTAGATCCAACTGCTTATTTTGCCAATGGCTCTTTTGCAGGTGTAAAGTGCAATACACGTTTCTTCTGGCGCTCAAGAACATTCTCCTTCCAGGTCAGTTTCCTATCCACAACAGTACCCAGGAACTTGGCTTTGTCAGCCAAGTTCAGGCGCACGCCATTCAGTTTTGGTAGGTTTAACGGTGGTATCTTATAGCGGTTGGTGAAAAGGACCAGTTCCACTATTCCCGGGTTGATGCTCAGTCCGCAGCGCGAGCACCATGAGGAAACCTCTCGCAGTGCTACTTGCATCAAGTCGCACAGGGTTTGTGGGAATTTGCCGCTATATACTATAGCTAAATCGTCTGCATATGCCACTACCTTCCCCCCCAGTTTGTGTCTCGCAGCAGCGAGTTTACAGTGAGGTTCCATAGAAGCGGGGAGAGAACACAACCCTGGGGCGTTCCCCTTGTGACATAGCGTGATATATCAACCGAAACCAGTGATGAAACTATTTTTCTGCCCTTTAGGAGTTGATCAATTAGCCCAATGAGAGCCCAGATTTGTTAGAGCGGTGTTAATAGCCCCCGGGCTAATATTGTGAAGGCCCCTTCAATGTCTAGGAAGGCCACGAGACAGTACTCCTTTTAATGTAACAATTTTCAATAACGGAAACCAGGCTGTGAAGCGCAGTTTCCGTAGATTTTCCCTTGGTGTATGGATGCTGATCGCTAGAGATAAGATGGCCATAGTTGTGTAGAGGTGATCGTTGATTATCCTCTTGAGGACGAAAGACTGATCGGTCTGTTCATCAGTTAATCAGTTAATTTAAAAAGAAGATGTACACTGAAAAAAGAGTTTCCTTATTTCAATTAAATTGAGGAAAAAAGCCTTTAAATTAAGGAAAATGTTACTTATTTTAAGGAAGCCATGTCTTTGGAGCCAAATAAGGGAAATTTTCCTTGAAATAAGGAAACACTTTTTTGAGTGTAGGTAAATCTGATGCTGATTTCGTTTCAACAAGAAAATGTGCCCTTGCACGGTTCAAATCATTGCGAATAGCTTCATTGTAAATAAATTTGGCACTTTGTTTTTGATTTCTTCTTTTGTTTCATCTCTTTCTATCTTCTTATCTCATTCTATCATTCGCTAGAAGATAGGAGAGATCACCATGTTGAGGTGTGCCGGATGTAAATAAAATGTCACAAAATATTAACAGATCGCACGTATTGTTACTCGAAACGAAATCACCATAAGTTCCTACTTGATCTCGAGTATACAAACGACCATGTGTTTTTAAGTTTTAAGTTGTAAATTTGTTTCTCAAAAATTTACATACATACATATCGTTACAAATATCGTTTCACAAAGGCCCTAACTGACATAAAAAAATTTTTACAGAAGAAGCAAAAAACAAAATTGTTTTTACATTGAACTCATGCAAATATACCCTGCAGTCAACTTAACTAGTTTTATACTAATCAAATACCAGTCAGCCAGGCGGCCTCAACTAGTTCGAGTTCTGTAATTTTTCCATATTAGCAACTGGTATTTTTAACACGGCGATGTCCTACGAGATGGCAATTGTCCTTCTCTGCATCAGCTCCATACCAATTGGCTGACTAGTCAGCCTCTGCATCAGGAATATACCAGTTGATATACTTGTTTGTATAATAACATCAGTGTCATACCATTTAAGATACTAGTTCGTATATACGTCGGGATCGTACCAGTTGAAAGAATAGTTCATATATACATCAGAATCATACCAGTTGGCAGACTAGTTCATATATACATCAGAATCATACCAGTTGACAGACTAGTTCATATATGCATCAGAATCATAACAGTGTAATAGACCGCATAGACAAACTCCGACTCGTGCGTACTGAGTTGGCCAATAACATACAAAACGCTTTTGAGAAATCAGCTCAACGCTACAATCTCCGTAGCAGAGCAAAGCCCTTTAGTATAGGTCAAAATGTATATCGGCGTAATTTCGTTCTGAGCGACAAAGCCAATAAATTTAACGCCAAGCTAGCACCCGTTTTTGTTAAAGCTACAGTTCTCGCCACAAAGGGAAATTCCATGTATCAATTGAAAGATATTAAGGAGTGCAAGGGTTAATAACAAGTTACCGTCAGATAATGTCGTATAAAACAACTAAAAAAGGACAGCGATATATATATATTTCTCTTCAACCCTACTTAATTATCTTCGTTCCACATCACGCCACTTTTTTGACTTGTTTTTCCGTGCCTATATAAGCCCCGAACTTAGGCATATCGGTCTCTTCTCCTGGATAAAGTTTAACTTAAAGGTATGCTCTCGGTAAAATATTTTTCCGCGATCGAAGGTTTTTTTCTATGTCGAAAAGTTTAAATTGAATTAGTCTTTTCGAAGTTTAAAAAAAGGGTCTTTCCTAAGTTTCTTTCGCGTAAAAATACAAAATTCTAATCGCGTAAACCGGTTGCTGAGTTCCTGATGTGTTTCAAACAGTTGGTGCCAGTGACGATGATGATTGGTGGCATCCAGATCCTGTGAACATTTATTTTCTGGGGTTGTGTTTTTTTAAACTGTGCGAAAATGTTTGAACCCTATACAAAAAAATGGGATTTTACCCTAAAATCCCTAAATTTTCATATGTGACTTTCACAATTTTCATTTTCCAATGCCTATGCGCATTTATTTTTATAATTGTAATATTTTTGCTTAAAAATTTGTTTAATTTATTGCTGAACAGAAAAGAGATAAAACTGTACTCTGAATCTCAGCTACTTGTTCGGCTGTCCAGATATAGTTGGTATGCTCTAAAATGAGATCCAGAAAGTTTTTCTAAAATCTTTCAAAAAAAATTGTCTAAACACCAGAAAAAAATTGATACTCTTTTTTTATTTTAAACTTAAAGTAAATTGAATAATCTTTACTTATAAAAACCATGACTCAAAGAGTGAGCGAACCATAGTGTCCAAAAGTGAACGATACCCATGAATATGCGTAAATTTTAAACAATAAGAAAATTATATATACATAGATATATATATATTTATAAATTCAAAAAAAAAAAAGGAAATAAAATCCTAAATTGAATTTAAATAATTATGCAAAAAGAAAATACCGAAAGATAGAAAAAATGTTAAAATTCTAAAATTATGTTCCCCAAAAAAAATATATATATAAAAGAATTGTCAGAAAGAGAAAATTGTAAGTTGTATTGGGAGAGTGAAAAGTGAAAATTAGAGATAATTTTTATGATAATGTTAGTGTCCCAATACACTAAATTAAATATGTTTGACAAAATAATAATATAGAAACGAAGTGAAATGAAACAAAATCGACATAAAAAATGTGTATGCCCTAAGCTTTAACTTTCAGCAAAGCAGCGGAATCGTCGGAGGCCTTCATCGAGTTCCAGCATCAACCATGTAAGTTTTGTCAAATTTCATTTACATATTTTTCTATTATTTCCATTTTTTTTTGGGTTCCGTATGTATCCATACATCTTATAGTAATTTATAGTGCTATCCCGCTCTAATGATCATTTGTGGGATGTAAGAGCGGATAGAGAGAAAATAGTAAAAACCCAGTATTTTCGTTCAATTGAATATTAAAATTAATATGCTTTTTATTGCGGGCTTTTTGGAATTAAAGTTGAATCAAATTTAAATTATTTTTAATCACAAATGCCTTTTCACTTTTCTACTACCGCAGTTTAGTTAATTTGTAGGTTAATAATTTGAATTTCACATACATAGTAGGCTTGTTATTCAAAAATTGTTCCGATTCCATATCGTTCCTACAGTGTTTGGACTTAAAGTTAATGATAAAAATACTAAATTTAGTATGCAATTTAATTCTCGCCTTTTTATTAGTTGATTTACTTATTTAATTAAATAAAAAATAGAATAAAAAAATATTTTTAATTTAAAATGTTTTTTAAATGAACTAAAAACTGGAAAATAATTTCCCCTCTGCCTACATAGATTCTTCACCACGTAAAGCTTATCCGGAACATTTGTGAGTGGGAATTCTTATAGGTATTAAATAGTACTTTGAGTTTGAAATGTATAAAAACATTGGCATTGCCGGGAAGAAAAGCCCATGAAGAGATGTAATTCCAGTATCATCGAAACATATGTCGGCTTGTCTGGTTCCTGCAGCGCGTGGGTAAATTTTTCTCAAAAAAACAGATTTTCATACAATCCCAAAAATTGCTTCACAATACCGTCGGTATTTACAGCAATAGACTACAAGTCAAAAGCAACAAAGAGTTTAAATGTTTAAATGAAAAAATATTCGTGCATTAAGCATAGAAAATTCTTTCATAGGTTTCACACCAAGTCCTAAAAATTCGCAAATCTTTCATATAAGTTAGCATTGAAATTAAAGAAATGTTCTATATGGAAGTATAAATATATGCATAAATGGACACTGAGAAGGGTTTACCTTCAAGCTGGGTAGTGGCCTAAGGTGTTAGACCTTCTAGCATACAAGTCACTACAGTGTTGTGAGTTCGACTCTCACAATGCCGGGAAGAAAAGTCCATGAAGAGATGTAATTCCAGTATCATCGAAACATATGTCGGCTTGTCTGGTTCCTGCAGCGCGTGGGCAAATTTTTCTCAAAAAAACAGATTTTCATACAATCCCGAAAATTGCTTCACAATACCGTCGGTATTTACAGCAATAGACTACAAGTCAAAAGCAACAAAGAGTTTAAATGTTTAAATGAAAAAATATTCGTGCATTAAGCATAGAAAATTCTTTCATAGGTTTCACACCAAGTCCTAAAAATTCGCAAATCTTTCATATAAGTTAGCATTGAAATTAAAGAAATGTTCTATATGGAAGTATAAATATATGCATAAATGGACACTGAGAAGGGTTTACCTTCAAGCTGGGTAGTGGCCTAAGGTGTTAGACCTTCTAGCATACAAGTCACTACAGTGTTGTGAGTTCGACTCTCACAATGCCGGGAAGAAAAGTCCATGAAGAGATGTAATTCCAGTATCATCGAAACATATGTCGGCTTGTCTGGTTCCTGCAGCGCGTGGGTAAATTTTTCTCAAAAAAACAGATTTTCATACAATCCCGAAAATTGCTTCACAATACCGTCGGTATTTACAGCAATAGACTACAAGTCAAAAGCAACAAAGAGTTTAAATGTTTAAATGAAAAAATATTCGTGCATTAAGCATAGAAAATTCTTTCATAGGTTTCACACCAAGTCCTAAAAATTCGCAAATCTTTCATATAAGTTAGCATTGAAATTAAAGAAATGTTCTATATGGAAGTATAAATATATGCATAAATGGACACTGAGAAGGGTTTACCTTCAAGCTGGGTAGTGGCCTAAGGTGTTAGACCTTCTAGCATACAAGTCACTACAGTGTTGTGAGTTCGACTCTCACAATGCCGGGAAGAAAAGTCCATGAAGAGATGTAATTCCAGTATCATCGAAACATATGTCGGCTTGTCTGGTTCCTGCAGCGCGTGGGTAAATTTTTCTTAAAAATATTTTTTTATTCTATTTTTATACCTTTCATGAACATGAAATGGTATTATAACTTTGGTCCGATGTTTGTAAATATGAGAAGAAGAAGAGATAGACCCATCAATAAGTATACCGAAATGATCAGGATGACGAGATGAGTTGATTTAGCCATATCCGTCTGTCCGTCTGTCCGTCTGTCTGTCTGTCTGTCTGTCTGTTTGAACGCAAACTAGTCCCTCAGTTTTTGAGATATTTGGCTGAAATTTGGTATGCGGCCACCATTTTCCAATATAGGAATCATTTGTCGGAACCAGCAAGATCGGACCAATATAACGTATAGCTCCCATACAACCGATTATTCCGATAAACGGATTTTGGGCTATAACTCCTGTAATTAAACACGAAGGAACGTGAAATTTTATAAGTGTTGCTATTTTTATATGTAAAATATCAATGCTGAAACTCATAGAGATGGGATAAATATTTCACATAGCTCCCATACAATCGATTATTCCGATAAACGGATTTTGGGCTATAACTCCTGTAATTAAACATGTAGGAACGTGAAATTTCGGACGTATTGCTATTTTTATATGTGAAATATCGATGTTGAAAATCATCGAGATAGGATAAATATTTCACATAGCCCCCATACAATCGATTGTTCCGATAAACGGATTTTGGTAGATAACTCCTGTAATTACATATATAGGTAGGAACGTGAAATTTTGGTAGTATCGCTATTTTTATATGCGAAATATCGATGTTGAAAATCATTGAGATGGCATAAATATTTCACATAGCTCCCATACAATCGATTATTCCGATAAGCGGATTTTGGGCTATAAGTCCTGTAATTAAACACATAGGAACGCGAAATTTTAGAAGCATCGCTATTTTTATATGTAAAATATCGATGTTGAAAATCATTGAAATGGGATAAATATTTCACATAGCCCCCATACAATCGATTGTTCCGATAAACGGATTTTGGTAGATAACTCATGTAATTATATCGGTAGGAACGTGAAATTTCGTAAATGTTGCTATTTTAGAATGTGGAATGTCGATGTTAAAAATCAATGAGATTGGACCAATATAACACATCGTCCCCATATAATAGCTCCGATAATTTCGGTATGAGCTAAAGTTAAATTCACACAGGCTGTACTGGGGATCAAACAGTGAAAATCGTGACGCTTATTCATGAAAGGTATTTAGCCTTCGGCACAGCCGAAGACAGCTTTCCTTACTTGTTTATTTTATACTTTTTAGTTACACATTCGGCAATTTTCTACGTTTACACGCTTTACGCGGTGTTTCTATGGTTACATGAATAAAATTATTACTTTTTAAGCAATATAAAATACATCATGTTGTTGTTGTTGTAGCGAGGCGTAGCCCTGCCCAAATGTCAGACAGGGTCACCCCGAGTGTATTGCTCTTGGCCGGCTCGATATAAGAAAACGGCCCGGGTCGTTTCGGCACGATGGGTACAGCACAAGTACTGGTACCATTCTCGTAGAACCGGCAATACAAGAAACTAGCCGTGTAGGCCATGTAGGTCATTTAGCGTTACATCATCTTTCCTTTGTGCAACAGTGACTGCGCCTAAATGTATGCAGAGGACGTTGAAGATTGTATGTTCGAATAAGTGAAATTCTAATATTCGAAATTTCGATGTTGTTGATGGCGCTGGAAACGCATTATACCATGCGGCATTATAGTATGCGTACGAAATATTCAGATAGCTATAAGGAAGATAAGCCGATAAATAGGACTTTTGCAATTAAAGCAATATTTTGGATTTTTTTTGCGTATAATGCATTGTCAGCGAAACCTGAACGATTGTGAAAATTTCAAAACCCTAGCTCAACGGGAAGTTAGTTCAAAATCCAAAGCAAAATCTCTGGAAATGAAACTTTACAAATATCTCTACCCGTGCGCCACCTATCTGAATTATTTTTTTGTTATATTGCGTGGGGGCAGAAAACTAAACGTTGGTGAAAATTTCATGATTCTACCTCAACGGGAAGTTCGTTGAAAAACGAATTAATCGACACAGAAAACAGACCTTCGCATTTCTTAAATAGAGCGATTCACGCGCCACCTAGCGGGTCCAATTTTTTTTTAACATTTGGAAATTGATTAAGTAATACACACGCTAAATATCAGATAAATCGGTCCATAATTAGGATTTTCAGTTTTTATTACCCCGATCTCAGATCCGCCTAGCGGATTTTTTTTTAGGAAAATATTTCTTTTCATAGTAGTAATACATATTCCGAATTTCAGCAAATCGGATCATAAATGCGATTTTTGAAAATATAGCGACCCACGCGCCACCTATCGAATTTTTTTTTTCATAATATTGCATTGTCATCGTGACCTGAACTGTGGTGAAAATTTCAAGACCCTAGCACAACAGGAAGTTGTTTCAAAATCGAATGCAAAAATCCGGGCACAAGAACGACGAAAGCGACCTAATAATAACATTTTAATAATAAATATGAATTGTTAACTTTCGTAAGAATGGTCTGAAATTCGTTGTTGTTGTTGCTTTTAAATTGGGACTTCTCGTTAACATCAGAGAAGTCATGGTTGGGTGGGTTAAGAGCGGTAAGTAATAGGAAGAAGAACCGCTAGGCAAAAGACAAAGTGTTGTGTCGCTTTCTAAAAAGGTTAATCATTGATCATAGTATGTGATGAGGTAAGAAATTCCCTTAACCCTTACGTGTGCGTAAATTTTTTCTTGTTAGGCCTTGGGTTTGTCTCAACTGGTGGTTCGGTCGGTCGTTTGGTCAACGAATCCACATAAGTGGCTGAAGCTCCGGGACAGCTAGACGCACACGGGCAGACGCCGGCCAGCTTCTTCGTGCCACCAGGTAAACATGGTACAACTGCGTAACAATTGTCAACCCAAAGTAAGTATGCTTTTCTAAGGTTCCATAACAACAGTTGGCAGACTAGTTCATATATGCATCAGAATCATACCTGTTGACAGACTACTTCTTATATGAATGTTTCTTATTGGAGCTTAGCTCGAAAATTGTTTATACCTGCTGTACTTTTTACTAGTACTAGGGTATTCTAATTTTTGATGTTACGAAATTTTTATGAATTTTGATACTTAGAGAAAATTGACAAAGATTTACCCAGCGATGGATACCATGACGCGTTTCGGACTTTCCAGGGTCCACATCAGATGGATTTTCGGACACAGAACTACTGTGTCTGCACCGAAGCGGTTAAAGCAATTGCTTATAACAAATCAGCTACGATGCCCTGTAGTATTTCTAAGTCAACTTTCTTATAAGCGTGCCAATTTCATACCTTTAGACATAAGGCCGCGACATATTTTCCATATGATACACGGAATATGAGTATATTATTAGGCGTGCATATTTATGCAGAAGCACACTGAGGTTTTTAATTTGCATTCCTTCATGCCACTTTTTTGTGTATTATTGGTTTGCTCTACCTATGGTGTGTACTTATGTATCAATTATGAATGTTTCTTATTGGAGCTTAGCTCGAAAATTGTTTATACCTGCTGTACTTTTTACTAGTACTAGAGTATTCTAATTTTTGATGTTACGAAATTTTTATGAATTTTGATACTTAGAGAAAATTGACAAAGATTTACACAGCGATGGATACCAGACGCGTTTCGGACTTTCCAGGGTCCACATCAGATGGATTTTCGGACACAGAACTACTGTGTCTGCACCGAAGCGGTTAAAGCAATTGCTTATAACAAATCAGCTACGATGCCCTGTAGTATTTCTTCTTATATGCATCAGAATCATACCAGTTGACAGACTAGTTCATATATGCATCAGAATCATACCAATTGACAGACTAGTTAAAAAAAGCATCGGAATCATACCAGTTGTCATACTAGTTCATATATGCGTCAGAATCATACCAGTTGAAATAGTAGATCATTTATGCATCAGAATCATACCAGTTGACATACCAGTTCATTTATGCATCATAATCATATCAGTTGACAAACTAGTTCAAATTTGCATCAGAAATATACCATTTGACATACTAGTTCATATATACATCAGAATCATACCAGTTGACATACTGCTCAGTATATGCGGCAGGACATACTAATCATTATGCCCATTCAGATCGTACCACTTGTCATACTACTCCACGAATTTGACATTCATTCCAGTTGGTATACTAGTCGGTCTATGCACCAGTATCATTCTTTAGAAAGCAGCAGTTTATTCTTTAGCATTAGCTTGCATATGCCGTTTGCCGAAGGAGTTGCTGAAAGAGTACACACTCCGTCAAGCCAACGAAAGGTGGCAACAATCCGCAGGGTGCCGGACATCCAAACAAACCTGGCCAAAATGGGATCATAAAAGATCTAGAGGGATCATAAAAGATCTGAATGCAGTTACTTCAACAAAAATTACCGTTCAAACAACCAAAATTTGGTCAACTTCAGGATAACAGCACGAGATTGTTGATTTTACCAGTGCCTTTTTTCTGTGTATATACACAAGAAATATAGCAGTTGACATACTAGATCATATATACATCAGCATCATATTTGTATTTACCCAAACACGAAAAAGCATCAGTGAATTACAAGAGAAGAAAAGAAGCATACCAAAAATTTCAAATAATGTTTGCATAGTACCATGTACTACAATAGATCGTACTAATGGTTGCGGTGTTAGGTTAGGTTAGGTTCAAGTGGCTACCGTAGAGGCACACCTAGGCCAGTATTAAAAGGCCCGTTGTGATACCACCAACACTAGGAAAGTCAGTTCCGGGACCCTGCCATATGGAAAATCCCGGTATTAACGGAATTCTCCACATAGCAGAATCCCGGGACTGACGTTCCTATACCGACACCGTGACTCCTCCTCGAACCATTTAGATGACTTGATGAAGGCCATCAGGTCCTTTATGTCCAGCTCCGTGACCTGGCGTAGGCTAACCAGGAAGGGAACTCCCAAAAAGCGCATTCTCGCGTCACTTAAAGCCGGGCAGCTGCAGATGAGGTGCTCCACCGTTTCCTCCTCCTCATCATCCTTACAACTCCTACAGCATCGTCGGTAGGGCACACCTAGTCTTTCTACGTGCCTACTAATGAGGCAGTGCCCAGTTAATACGCCTATTAGTATGGAGATTTCTCTTCTCCTTAGGGCATAAATTTGTCTTGATCTTTTATGATCCCATTTCGGCCAGGTTTCTTTGGATATCCGGTATCCTGGAGATTGCAGCCATCTTTCGTTGGTTTGGCGGAGTGTGTACTCTTTCAGCATTAGCTTGCATGTGGCAAACAGCATACCTAAGCGCTCTTTATCCCGAAGAACCTGCTTGGTCGTGCCCTGCCTCGCAAGTTCGTCTGCCCTACAATTTCCCTCAATGTCCCTATGCCCCGGGACCCATGTGAGGTTAACGCGATTCTGTTTGAGTAAGAGCCAAGGGATTTGATGGCCGCCTGGCTGTCGCTGAATATAAAAATGTTCTGTCTGATAGTGTGTCGGCCTATCCAAGCCGCGGGGTCCATGATTGCTGATACTTCAGCCTGGAAGACACTGCAGTGATCAGGTAGCCTGAAGGAGAGCTCAAGGTTCAGATTCTTTGAATAAACCCCTCCTCCAACTCTGCCGTCGAACTTCGAGCCATCAGTATAAATGGAAGTGCCGCCATGAGTGGCGGGACTCCGATCCGTGCTCTCCCATTCTTCCCTGCTGGGAATGTTTATTTTAAAACCGCTATCTCCGACTGTTGTGGTCGCACAACGATCTGTGCTCAGCGGAAGAAAGCTATAGGATCCAAAAATACTGGCGTGTCCAGTAATGCTTGCGCCCCAGCCGGACGTTTCCCTTAGACGCAGAGCCGATGCTGCTGCTACCCGGTGCCCTTCCAGATCGAGTGGCAAAATGCCAAGAATGGCCTGGAGTGCTTCATTCGGCGTTGTTCTTAACGCACCGCTTATACAGATCATGCAAGATCTGTGTACTTTACCTAGCAGATTAAGGTTTGTTGCCTTGCTCAGCGCAGGCCACCATACCACAACTCCATAGAGCATGATTGGTCGAATGATTGCGGTGTAGATCCATTTGCATATTTTGGGGCTGAGCCCCCATTTCTTTCCAATGGCTCTTTTGCATGTGTAGAGTGCAATACACGCTTTCTTCTGGCGCTGAAGAACATTCTCCTTCCAGGTTAGTTTCCTATCCAGAACTGTGCCTAAGAACTTGGCTTTGTCAGCCAGGTTCAGGTGCACGTCATTCAGTTTTGGTAGTGTTAGCGGTGGTATCATATAGCGGTTGGTGAAAAGAACCAGTTCTACTTTTCCCGGGTTGATGCTCAGTCCGCAGCGCGAGCACCATGAGGAAACCTCTCGCAGTGCTACTTGCATCAAGTCGCACAGGGTTTGTGGGAATTTGCCCCTATATACTATAGCTAAGTCGTCTGCATATGCCACTACCTTCCCGCCCCCCAGCTTGTGTCTCGCAGCATCGAGTTGACAGTGAGGTTCCATAGAAGCGGGGAGAGAACACCACCCTGAGGCGTTCCTCTTGTGACATAGCGTGATAAGTCAACCGAGCCCAGTGATGAAACTATTCGTCTACCCCTTAGCAGTTGATCAATAAGTCCAATAAGAGACCTATGCCCAGACTTGTTAAAGCGCTGTTTATAGCATCAGGGCTTATGTTGTTGAAGGCTCCTTCAATATCTAAAAAGGCCGCAAGACAGTACTCCTTCTCATACAGCGATTTTTCAATAACAGAAACTAGGCTGTGAAGCGCAGTTTCTGTAGATTTCCCTTTGGTGTATGCATGCTGATAGCTACAGATCAGGTTGCTATCAGTTGTAGAGGAGAGGTAGTCATTTATTATCCTCTCGAAGGTTTTGAGCACAAAGGATGAGAGACTGATCGGCCTGTAGTCCTTCGGCTCGTAATGAGACGCCTTCCCCGCCTTAGGAATAAACACTACCGTGGCACTTCTCCAGGAGCACGGAATGTAGCTAAGAGCCAGGCAGACTGTATAGAGAAATACCAGCCATTTGGCTGATGTCTCCAGCGTGTTTATGAGTTGGCCCGGCAGCCTTGAACGGTTCGAAGCTTTTAACCGCTCACCTAACCTTTTCCTCCGTGATGGGTATGTATACAGCCAGGTTTGTTGTAGGTGCTACGGGTTCCTCATGCAAGTTCCCTGGGAAGTGCGTATTCAAGAGCAGCTCTAGGGTTTCCCTCTCCGTGCTGGTCCAGGATCCGTCAGGTTTGCGCAAATAGCTTGTGGCTGTTTGAGTTTTTGCGAGCACTCGTCTAAGTCTCGCTGTATCGTCGGCATTTTCGACCCCAGTGCAGAAATTTCTCCACGATACTCTCTTCGCCTGCCTCAGAGCTTTTTTGTAGGCCCTGAGTTTAACTTTATATTCGAGCCATTGAGTCTCCGTGCCAAGGCTCTTGACCTTATTAAATTGTGTCCTAGATGATTTTCGGAGCGAGTCCAGGTCGTAGGACCACCAATGCGGCCTATGTTTACCGCGTCGTTTTGGCACTGGGCAAGCCTGCTCTAAGGCATTCGAGAGCGCCGTTGTAAAGGTCTTTACCAGATCCTCCAACTCCCCTACTGATGAGGGGACTTGTGGGGGCAGTGCTGGTAAGTCCCTAGATAGTATTTCATTGTGTAACTGCCAGTTAGTGTTACATGGGTTGCGTTTCATAACCGGCTGCTCAACAGAAAAGTCTAGAACTATTTCTACGTACCGGTGGTCGGAGAATGAGTGCTCATCGAGAACGCGCCATTTTCTGACCCACTCATAAGCGCCTTCGCTGCAAATAGTGAGATCTATTACCTCCCTACGGGTTTTAGTAATAAACGTAGGTTCGTTACCCACGTTGTAAACTACCAGGTTAGTTGTTAACAAATAGTCAAACAACGACTCTCCTCTAGCATTGATATCGGAGCTTCCCCACTGGACGTGATGAGCATTGGCGTCAGTTCCGATAATAAGATGACCCATGGAAAAATTTGCCACCAGGTCTTTTACCTCCCTCTGTGGCGGAGGTTCTTCGGCGTCGTAGGGCATATAGACCGACGCCATCGTCAGACTGGTACTGTCGACTGTTAAACTGGCAGCTGTAACGTCACCATTGGTATAGTTGGGCAAGAGAAATGCATTCAGCTCAGACTTAACTAAAATACAGGCTCTAACCCTGCCCCCCTCGCTGGCTCGAATAAGCTTATAACCCTTAGTCCCCAAACCGCAAATCCTTGAGCTGTTGACCCAGGGTTCTTGGATGAGGACCACATCTACGTCGCCTTTAGAGAGACGACTGATTAAAGCAGCCGAGGCTGCTTTAGATTTGTGCAGGTTTATCTGAATCACCACCAACATGAGAGTGCTCAGACTTCCCTGCCACCGCCGTATCGTCGAGTTCCACCTCGTCTGGAGGCTTATCTTTCAACGACGATTTCTTCAGACCACGGTTTGGCGTGGCAGAGATCCTACTAACTGTGGCAGTGTCAACTGTGGTGCGCTCAGGACTAGCTGCTATCACTGTGACATTGAGGTCCTCCCCGTCCAGCAGGCTGTCTCCCATCTCCGAGCTGTTCACTGCTCCTTCGCCATTTGACGTGGCAGATTCCATACTTTCCGAGTCGGACATCTCCGACTCCCCTTCCGGCACTGCGATGTCCGAGTCCTCCGGTGCAGCCGAAATAGCAGCGCGCTGTGCATCGCCGCGGTATACGTGGATCACGATCTGACCCATGCCGTAGTGCACTCGTCCATTGCACCGTTTAAGGGGCTCGAGTGCCTCCTTATTCAAGGCCACTTGCCTATCAGGCCCTACCGCGTCCTCGACCAGATTTACACCGCAGTCCTGCGTCGGGAGAGACGGGTTCATGATCCTCAGCATCCTGAGAATTCTCTCAGGTTCAGCAGGGATAGCAGGAATCCACGCTCTTGCCCTTGGCCGAGCCGGGATGTCCTTCCAGTCGACAACCTCGATTCTTGCCCCTTGGTAGATCTCACCTAGTCTTGCAGCTGCTGTCTTGTACAGTGCAACAGTTTTTGCATCCTCGCAAGCGAATACCTTGATTCGGCCCTGGTGCCATCCCGCATCAGAACCCATCGGAGTGGCACCCGGAGACTCATCCATAATGTCGAGAAGGGCATTACCGATAGCGTTCCGGACGAACCGCCACTGGTCCCTAGGGATGGCCCAGTTTTCATTACCTCGGTCAATGACGCCTATGAGGATCCTATCCTTAGTCACTTCAGCAAAGCTGAGTTTACCCAATACGGGGGCGTGTTGCTGCCGCTTCGGGTGAGGTTTTAAATCCACGTCCGATCTCTGGCGTTTGAGGGGATTTATATTAACCTTCTTTGGCGCGTAATCGCTTTGGAAGTTCGGTAAGATAGCTTCAGCCATCTCCACCGTCTTCCTAGCATTCGGCGATAGCGTCTCTTGTGAAATACCCTCGTATTTCTTCAGTATCCTCGCGGCCGCTCTTTTGTCCAAGTACTCAGAGCGACTGGGAGATGTCTTTTGGGGTAAATTTCGACCCGTAGTTGCCATCGCGGCCGTTCCCTTATTTGGATCTCTGGGGCCAGGTCGTGAGACCACTGCCACAGACGTTAAAGACTTGGTTTCGGTACCGGCACTTACTAGGGCTCTAGCATCAGCCGTTGTTGGCTTCACCGTGTTTGTACCGGTACTTACTTTGGGGATTGCCCCCTTATTATCCAGAACTGATCGACTCGTAGTTGCCATCGCTGTCGATCTCTCGGCTGATGAAGAAATGGAGTTTGTCCTCCGACGTTGCGTTCTCGCTTGCTCCAGCATTTTCCTCCTCTGCTGGGCAGTATACATGGTTGTATCGTTATTTTTAAGGTTTTTATTACTTTTTTTCATCTTGTTCGTACGACCCCTTGCCGGGCAAGGCCAGTTTAGGGTCAAAGGAAGAGTATGGGGAGTGTGTCGTCCGCCGCGGCAGAGCCCCATGCCGCGGTAAGGCCATAGTTACTCTCCGAGGCGGCCCGGTATCAGAGAGGCTCCGTTCGATTACAGCCACGATTTGCCTCCCGGCTGCAAACGTCCAATGGGCACGTGGTCGCATAACACCCTGGATTGGGAGGGGGGAAGATCTTAGTCGTCGCGCCAGAGAGGCTTGGTGATGTAGTACCGGCGGCACTATGATCACAAGGGCAGCGCAGCCCTGTGGCTATCGACTTAAGCCCTCGTACCGCGGCAAGGTGTCAACCCTTCACGAGGGTGGTTGCGGTGTAGTAAGGCCTTATAATAATAATGTAGTATGAAATGGAATTTTTCTAATTAGTATTTTTCTAAAATAGATCACACTTTTTCTGACTACACCTTTTTCAGTTTATATTCAGAAAGTAACAATTTATATTCAGACAATTACAATTCATATTCAGAATTTCCATTTGATATTCAGAAAAATACAATTGACATTCAGAAAATTACAATTGATATTCAGAAAACTTTCTGAATATAAACTGAAAAAGGTGTAGTATGATTTCAACCCGCGATTCATACATACTTGCATACTAGTACGAACCAGGATTATCTAAGCTGGAGTTAAATGCTGGGCGGCGAGCAATTTATTATTATAGTTGTTGTAATATTATATGGTTGAGGGAGTTGGCCGGGGTTGCCGGTTCGAATCCCACCTCAACCAAAGTCTTTTTAATTTTATTTAATTTATTATTTTTATATTCCATCAAGTCTCATGGACTGTGTTTGGTTCTTTTTATACCCAGCGTACTAGTACTAGTACAAGGGTATATTAATTTTGTTCACATAACGATAGTTTGTAACGGCACAAAATAATCGAGATAGATATAGAGTTCCATATATGAAAGTTCTTAGTTTGAAAAGAGGATTTCATTCAGGCATGTCCGTCCGTCCGTCTGTGTACACGATAACTTGAGTAAAAATTTAGATATTTGCATGAAATTTCATATACAGGTTACTCTTTGGCCAAGGTAGGTTGCTATTGAAAATGGGCGAAATCGGATGATAACCACGCCCCCTTTTTCGATATCGAAAATTTCGAAAATCACACAATGAAAATTTGACTGGTCGTAACTTTTAAACTAATTAAGATAGAACGATGAAATTTGGCACAAGGCATACTAGTATCGCTGGGAGTATATCTGATGAAATTGGATAAAATCGCCCCCCAACCATGCCCACTTTCGATATCGAAAATTTCGAAAAACACACAAATTGAGATATCTCGGTAACTGAAATGGCTAAAATGATGTAATTTTATAGGTGAATCCAACCGGCCATCCTCTTATGATTTTTCCAAAAATTTTTTTAGTGGGCGTGGCACCGCCCACTTTTAAGGGTGGATTTTTTGAAAATTTGACTGGTCGTAACTTTTAAACCGGTTAAGATAGAACGATGAAATTTGGCACAACGCATACTAGAATCGTTGGGAGTATATCTGATGAAATTGGATAAAATCGCCCTCCATCGCCTTTCGATATCGAAAATCACATAAATTGAAATAATTCGGTAACGGAAATTAGGTAAATCCTCCTAGGGCCTAATGATTGTTATCCCGTTCTAAAAATTACCGTTGGGTATTGAATGTTCGGTTCACCCGAACTTACACTTCCTTACTTGTTAATAATTGGTATGTACCATCAAGTCTAGTGGACTGTGTTTTGGTAGTGACACTCTGTATGTATTAATTGGGGCGAGCACTTTGGCTCTGAGAATGCATCGTTGGCTATTCTCACTTCCTTAGAAAACCCCTCAAAATTGTTCGTGGTGAGCACTTGGGCTCTGAGGCATTGGCGGTTATTGGCTTACTCCATTTTGCTTGTGAAAAACCACGCTTTGTGACTGCGAATTACAATAATATGTAATGCAGATGAAATAAACGAAACCATGTTATGTCGCTTAAACATACTCCCCACCCTAGACGGCTTAGTCGTCTACTAAAGAGCGATAGGTTGCTGGTTTGATCCGGCTCGAAGGACCATATCTAAGCTGGAGTTAAATGCTGGGCGGCCAGCACTTTATTATTATAGTTGTTGTAACATTATATGGTTGAGGGAATTGGCCGGGGTTGCCGGTTCGAATCCCACCTCAACCAAAGTCTTCTTAATTTTATTTAATTTATTATTTTTATATTCCATCAAGTCTCATGGACAGTGTTTGGTTCTTTTTAATTATTGGTATGTACCATCAAGTCTAGTGGACTGTATGTATTAATTGGGGCGAGCACTTTGGCTCTGAGAATGCATCGTTGGCTTTTCTCACTTCCTTAGAAAACCCCTCAAAATTGTTGGTGGTGAGCACTTGGGCTCTGAGGCATTGGCGGCTATTGGCTTACCCCATTTTGCTTGTGAAAAAACACGTTTTGTGACTGCGACTATAAGCTATGTATTCCGAATATTCCATAAATTATCTGCGAATTACAATAATATATAATGCAGATGAAATAAACGAAACCATGTTATGTCGCTTAAACAAGGATGTTTCTGACTAGTATGATTTCGCCCAGCAAATTATAGTTGTATACTCACTCAAAATAAAATCTGTGTAAATATAACTAAAACTTGCGTACATATTACGAAATTATTCGTTGTTTTGAGCCACGAAAGATTTCGTAAATTCTACAAAATTGTTTTCGTACATACTACGAAAATGTGGCATGATACAAAATTAGTACATTTTACGAATATATGCGTACTATTTACGAATGTAAATTAGTACATTTTACGAATATTTACGCACTATTTACGAATGTAAATTAGTACATTTTACGAATATTTGCGTACTATTTACAATTGTAAATTAGTACATTTTACGAATATTTACGCACTATTTACGAATGTAATTTAGTACATTTAACGAATATATCTGTACTATTTACTTACGAATTTACTCGGTTGAAAAAATAAATGCAGGTTTAAAATAATTTAATACATATATTTAATTAATTTATTAACGTCAATCAATTGGTGACGCTTAGAATGCATGTTTCCCATTGAGAACGATTCATTGCGATTCAAGGATTTTATCCATTGCGTCCATTGGTAGGCAAACTCGACTCTAATGCCAAGGGAAACATCCGTGTTAGCAAAAAGATTCTCAGCCATTGTTTTTGTTAAGTGCTTAAGGACTCCGATATACAATTCTTCATCTACATAAATAAATCAAATAGAAATTGAAAAGAAAAATTAATGGAAAAGAATGAGTAATACTTACGAACAAAAAAGTCTAGCATATGCCCCAAATTCCAGCTAACCAAAAGATTTGCCAATTCAGCCAAATCTTCGTTGCTTCCATAGCGATGGGCTAATCCGAAAGGCTCGTGCTCTTCTTCTGACACTGGCTTTGTAGTGTCACACACAAATTGCCCGGCACTGATCGAAACAATTTTGTTTGAATTTGCGTCGCTAACGGTTTGAGTTAAGTTCACGAAGCTATCAGTATCTGAATATGGGACTACTTCCTCGGAAACAACAACTGCGCATGATTCATCTGATTCCATGACTTCAAGTTTTACTGTCTTGCTAAAGCAATTATTTCTTAGAACTAATTACAACTATTAATTTTGAGATTATTTTTTAATTTTTAACAAAATTGTGTTGGGCGAATCATTTTTTGCCCACGAGTAGTTTTACGTGCATTTATTTTGTTGATTCATGTTGTGTACAAGGCGAAAATGTTTGGACATGCTATGGAGCGAGTCCATATTAACACTGCAAATAAAGCAATTCATTCCAAGAATGCACACAAAACTAGCAATTGCAAGATTTTAACCAAACGTTTAGCAAAACACACTTTCAGCGCACTCTTTTTAGAAATTAATCTTTTTGCAACTTGTTTCTTTGAATAGAATTTCACAATAACACGCGTATGAAAAAAAGGCGGCAATTTAGTATATTTTACGAAAATTTTCGTACATTGTACGAATAGTAAAAAGGACTTTGTTGAATTAGTACAATGTACGAAAGTATTTTGTACATTATACGAAATGATTCGTACAAGGTTTTTTTTTCATAGTTTACTAAATTACTTCGTAAATAGTACGCACGAATTCGTAACATTCCCTACGAAAGTCATTTCGTATAATTTACGAAAATGATTCGTACATTATACAAAATGATTCGTACAAAGATTTGTATCATAGTTTACTACATTGCTTCATAAATAGTACGCACGACTTCGTAAATTATACTAAAAATATTCCTTACGAAAGGCATTTCGTATATTTTAAAAAAGGTTTCGTAAAATATAGTGTATTTGTCAAATTTTCATTCGTATTATGAACGAAATTTCGTACATTATACGAAAATTAAGACTACGAAATTTTTTCGTAGCTTTTTTACGAAATTTTATTTTCAGTGCTAGTATGTTTTCTGATTAGATTGGCATTGATTGGTTTAAGGGTAATCAGCAAAGAACTAGTATAAAAACATCCATAAAATGTATAGTAAACGAGCTAGGTGTCTGCTGAGTAGTTTGGAATTGATTAATTTGAAGGTAGTCAGAAATGAACTAGTATGAATACACCACAAAAGTTATAGTCAATGAACTATATTGTTTGCTGAGTAGTTTGGCCTTGACTGGTTTGAAGCTAATCAGCAATGACCTAGTATAAATACACCAAAAATTTTATAGTCAATGAACCATATTGTTTGCTGAGTAGTTGGACATTGACTGGTTTAAAGGTGATCAGAAATGAATTAGTATGAATACACCACAAAATGTATAGTCAATGAACTATATTGTTTGCTGAGTAGTTCGACATTGACTGGTTTAAAGGTGATCAGGAATGAACTAGTATGAATACACCACAAAATGTATAGTCAATGAACTATATTGTTTGCTGAGTAGTTTGGCCTTGACTGGCCAATGAACTAGTATAAATACACCACAAAATGTATAGTCAATGAACTATATTGTTTGCTGAGTAGTTCGACATTGAATGGTTTAAAGGTGATCAGAAATGAACTAGTATGAATACACCACAAAATGTATAGTCAATTAACTATATTGTTTGCTGAGTAGTTTGGCATTAACTGGTTTAACGCTAATCAGCAATGAACTAGTATGCATACGCTACAAAATGTATAGTCAATGAACAGCAATTTCGCTTAGTAGTTTGGCATTGACTGGTTTTAAAATTAATCAACAACGAACTGGTATGCATATGCCACAAAATGGTTAGTCAATTAACTAGTATGTTTGCTGAGTAGTTCGGAATTTGACTGCAGGGTAGCTATGTTAATTTGGAATAATAATAAAAATAATAATTCCCAGACGGATTACCCACCATATCCCGCCCAACCGGCACGAGGGGCGCATCCGCATAACGCGCGGATTGTTTAAAGTTGCCGAGCCGTTGAAAGGCATTGGAGAAAGCCTCATCAGCCAAGTTAAATACTTAGATATAGAAAAAGTTACACAGTTATAAATATTAAATAAACAAACAAAGTGAAATAAATTTAATAAATATAAATATATATAATAAATACTAATAAAAGGAATTCAAACCAGGATTAAAGACTACAATACAGTTTCTATGTATTAAGGGCAGAAAGAATAGATTCTTTTATGCGGAGAAGCGAGTCCGAAATATCAAACGTATCAGCATGAGAGTTATAATCCTGACATAAACAGCGAAATGGTTCATTTAACTCATAGTTAGTTTTACACTGTTTCAAGACAAGTGGTTTATAATGACGTGATGCCCGAGAGGGTACATTGAAATTCACTTCGCTTAGAAGAAACGGGCTTGAGAGAGATCCATTTAGTAACTTAATCATAAAAACAATTCCTAGCATTTCCCTCCGACTAGAAAGGGTGTGAAGATTTATGAGTTTCAAACGACTAGTATAGGGTGGTAGAATATACAAAGGGTCCCAATGAAAATCTCTTAGAGAAAAAAGTAAAAATTGTTTTTGGACTGATTCTAACCTATCTATATGGACTTGGTAGCGCGGGTTACAGACGATTGAGCCGTATTCTAGTATCGGTCTGACTAATGTAGTAAAAAGAGCTTTAGTTACATAAGGGTCACTAAATTCTTTAGACCATGGTTTGACAAAAGCTAAAACCCCTCTAGCCTTACTGGCTGTTGCGTTAATATGGTGGTTGAAACTAAGCTTGCTATCCATAGTAACCCCCAGGTCAACGAAGTCGTGCACCTGCTCGAGACTCTAATTGTTAATTGTGTAGGAGGCTGGCATGTATTTACATTTCTTAAGATTAAGTGGCATATAATTTAAATCGCACCAAGTAACTAAGTTATCTAGATCCGATTGTAGCATATATTCATCCTCACACGACCTGAATGACATGAAAAGTTTTACGTCATCGGCATACATCAAGATTTTTGAAAACATTATTGTAGTAGATATGTCGTTTATAAACAGCAAGAACAGAATCGGACCAAGATGGCTACCTTGAGGAACACCTGATGAGACATGAATAACATCTGATAAAACATTTTTAAACACTACTTTTTGTGTTCTGTCAGTAAGATAAGAAAAAATCCAGCGAACGAGACCCGGCTGGAAGCCCAAGAGATCTAGTTTATGAATAAGTAATGGGTGACACACTTTGTTGTTGTTGTTGTAGCGAGGTGTAGCCCTGCCTAAATGTCAGACAGGGTCACCCCGAGTGTATTGCTCTTGGCCGGGTCGATATAAGAAAACGGCCCGCGTCGTTTCGGCACGATGGGTACAGCACAAGTACTGGTACCGTTCTCGTAGAACCGGCAATACAAGAAACTAGCCGTGTAGCTATGTAGGTCATTTAGCGTTACCCAGGGTGCACCAACTGGGAGGCGACCTACTTTTACACCCCAAGACTTTGTCGAAAGCTTTACTGAAATCAGTGTAAATAACGTCAGTGTGCATATTTTTTCGGAAGCCGCTTGAGGCATGAGTGGTAAATTCAAGTAAATTAGTAACTGTCGATTTTCCCTTACAGAAACCGTGTTGGCAATCAGTGATCAGAGTAGATATTGGCATCGCAAGTTGGTTTGTAATAATAGCTTCAAACAGTTTTGGGATAGCAGAAAGTTTTGCTATGCCACGATAGTTATCTATGGAAGACCTACTCCCACTTTTATGAAGTGGTAGAAGAAAAGATTTCTTCCATGCTGATGGAATAACGCCGCACTTTAAGGATAGATTGAACAAATTGGAGAGGGGCTTGTAGATATATTTTGCACATTTTTTCAAAAAACAAGTAGGAATTCTATCAGGACCATATTTACTGCACGGTTAAAAATTAAACCTAAATTTTAAACTTTTTTGGACTACATATATGACCAAACTAAATTTGGATTCAAATTCAATCTAGACCAGTTTTCATGAAAATTGGCTAAATGAATCGGATTTCAATTATAAACCAGAAATGTTTTAACAATTTTTTAAAGGTAAAATAAATTTTTTGTCCATTGGCGGGAACTCGAACCAAGACTCCCCGCATCTTGCCCGTCTGCTCTACCACTGAGCTACATCGCACACATAAATGTTGTTGGCAAAATTCAATCTTGAATAAGCTTTCAAAAAAAATTTTAATTTTCAAACCCAAAAGTTTGAATTTTAGACCAAAAAGTTTTAATTTTAAACCGAAAAGTTTTAAGAATAAAATAAAACTAAAAAAATTAGGCAGCTGGCAGGATTCGAACGAAAACGCTCAGGAGTCACAGCCGACTACTCTACCGCTGAGCTATGATGCACATGAATTTTTGTGGGCAAAATTCAATTACATTCAAACAAACCAAAAATAAAAAATTTTGACTGCTTTTTCATTTAGATTTTAAATCGAAACCAAAAGAAATTGAAAATCTTTGTAGGTATTTGGACGGTTTGAAATATTGTACAAAAAAGTTTGAAAAATTGATTAAACTTTATACGGGTTTAAAATTTAGGTTCATTTTTTTAGCCGTGTGGATTCTTTTAAAGTATTAAGGTAAAATAACACATCGTCAGGGCATATGATTGGGGTATTAATTAAATTGTTTCCGTGCAGTTTATAAGGATAAATATTAGAGAGTGAATTGGTTACGTTAGAGTAGTTCGACCTGAAAAATTTTGCAAAGGAATTTGCGATATCATGATTGTCGCTAGATGAAAGGTCTTGATATTTCATGAGGGTAACCCAAATACTTTACGCTTAGAGTTTACAAAACCATAAAATGACTTCGGATTAATAATAATATTTTGTTTTATCTTAGAGATATAAGCCTTGTAGCACTTTTTATTCATATCGATATATTTCTGTCGTAGAGAGGAATACTTTTAGTAATGTTTATTTAATCCTGTTTTCTTGAATAACTTAAATGACCGCGTCTTTTTATTTTTCAATGCCTTAAGATCTTTAGAGAACCAGGCTTGCATTGGTTGATCATGAGTAAATTTACATTTAGGAACATGTTTCTCCAACAGACTATAAATTGATTGATTGAAGTGTGAAACGTTTATATCAATATCGCCATTACATTCAGGCCATTTTATTTTAGACTTTAACTTGCGGTAGTTGGCTTTGGAAAAATTTTTTTTTTTTTTTTGTATAACTTATTTTTTTTTTGTATAACTTATATTTTATTTGCAATCTATCTTATATGAGACATTCAGCAAATTAGATCTTATGTGATAATGACAGCGGTAGGTTTGCCTTGCACAAATCTACATAGAGAAATATGTATAAAATTTGATATATTTACATATGTACATTCTTAACTTGTATAATTTCAAAATTACTTCAAAGTTGGTTAGCTTCATTGGAGAGTTCAGTATAATTTTTCACTTAAAGTAGGTTTCTTTTTTATTTATTTTTTTATACATATATGTATACACAACACATACACACATATACACACACATATACATAATAATATACATGTATGTATATACATATGTACATACAAATATATACACATATATATATATTTTTTTTTAGAGAGAATTCAAATTTAGAGGAATGGCAAGTCTAAGATATGGCGGCGCTTTAGCCGTATAGTTTCGTTAGTGGTATCTAATAAACAAATAGCAGTTGGGTTTATGTGGTTAGATAGGCGTGTAAGATATCTAGCACTGTATTTTGGTATTTCAAACTTTACAAAAGGAATACCTAGATCTTTGTGAATAGCTTCGTTAGTGACAAACCAAGGCGCATTAACCATTGACCGTAATGTTTTAGATTGATAGCGTTGCAGGATCTCCACATTAGATTTGCTAGCAGTACCCCAAAGCTGTATGCCGTAGGTCCAAATAGGTTTAAGTATAGCTTTGTATAGCCGAACTTTGTTTTCTAAACTTAGTTGAGATTTGCGACCCAAAAGCCAATACATCCGTTTTGTTTTTATTTTTAGTTGCTGTTGCTTAGCCTTAATATGGGGCTTCCAAGTTAGGCGTCGATCAAGATGCATTCCTAAGTATTTGACCTTATCACTAGTAGGAATCTGATTATTGTTGAGAAATACAGCAGGACATTGATCTCTTCTTAATGTAAAAGTGACATGTGTGGACTTTTCGGCGTTAACTTTAATTTTCCATTTTGTAAGCCAAGATTGTAAAAGGTTGAGCTGATTTTGAAGATTAGAAGAAGCTTCTACAGGGGACTCGCTGCAAGCGATAAAAGCGGTATCATCAGCAAAAGTCGCCACTTCTACTTCTTCTGATGTTGGCATATCCGATGTAAATACAGTATATAGGACGGGACCTAAAACACTACCCTGAGGTACACCAGCATTAATTCCATAAATTTCTGATGTCACATCCTGGTGCCTTACGTAAAAGTGTCTGTAACTCAAGTAGGACTTGAGTACTAAGTAGAAATGTGCTGGCAAAAGCTTTTTTATTTTAAAAAGAAGTCCCGGGTGCCATACTTTGTCAAAGGCTTGTTGAATATCTAGAAAAGCTGCAGAACAGTATTTTTTCCCCTCTAGTGCATCTGTAATAATATTTGCAATCCTATGGCATTGCTCCGGTGTACCATGCTTCACTCTAAACCCAAACTGATGTTCAGGTATGATGTTGTGATCCTCAATTACTGGCAACATTCTTTGCAAAAATATTCTTTCGAATATTTTCGAAAATGTTGCCAGAAGACTAATAGGACGGTATGACTTGACACAGTTTTCGGGTTTATTCGGTTTAGGTACCATGATAACAGCAGCACATTTCCACTGTGTTGGGTAATGGTTTATATTAAGAATAGCATTGTAAATATTAGTTAGAAATTCGATAGCTTTCTCCGGAAGAGACTTCACCACTTTGCTATCAATATAGTCATAACCAGGCGTTTTGCCATTAGTTAATTTAAACACTTCTGCTGAGACTTCACTATTTAATATCTCACTGATTGGCAAGTCCATTTGACATGAACATTCTAGAAAATTCAGTACCTCTGTATCGTCGGTGTTGCTATTCAAAGAATTAGGCTGGAATGTTTGATATAGATGTTTAGCAAAAGCCTCTGCTTTGGTTTCATCACTCCTGCACCATACACCATCTGAATCCCTTACGGCGACGTTACGCTTGGTTGGTCGTTTTAGGTACTTTGTAGCTCTCCAGAGACTGTGCTCATCATTTTTTGTGGGTTCAAGGTTTTTAATGAACGAACTGAAATACTTATTTTTAAAATCAGAAAGCTTTAACTTTAGTTGCTTCGTCGCTCTATTAAGAGCTCTCTTTTGTGTAGGATATCTATTTTCCTGCCAGGCTTTTCTTAATCTTCTCTTGGAAGCAATAAGCTGCAATATTTCAGCTGGGAGCTGAAGATTATCATTAGGAGTAGGTTGCTCCTTAGGGCTTGATAGATGTGCAGCCTCATGGATAAGATTTGTAAAATATTCTATTGCTGCGTCCAGGTCAACGTCTGTTTCCATCGATACATTTAAGTCAATATGTTCATCAATCCACATTTGAAAACATTCTATGTTGGTTTTTGGGGTAAGGATCTTGTATTTTTTAGAAATGTTATGAACATTGCCATTGTATAATACACTGAGAGAAATGCATTGAATGTTGTGACAATATCACTATTGATAGCGCCGAGTTTGATGCAATATTCATTCAGAATGAGCGTGTTATCAAATATTATTTGCTCCCAATAAAAAGTAAAATGACATGTCAACCATTTCGATATGATTTACTATTTTTTATATTTATGGATAGAATACTAATATATTTGACCGGCGTGTCAATATCTATGGTCGTGATATGAATTTCTATTGTCGGTATATCCATATCCATATTTACTACATAGTAATAATGGAAGAGACAGCGTATTAATATATATGGACGAAATGTAAATTTTTCTGGGACGCATAATCATAATAGTTCATCAATTTTTACTATGGATTTTCTAACAATATTACAACTTGTTGGAGCGGTTTTTTTAAATTCAAAATTTTTTGAATTTCTTATGATTGAACATTTTTATAAAAATTGTATAATATGCCTTAGCCGAATGGTAGAATACTGGGCTAACGTGCCAGAGGAGCATGGTTCGAGTCTCACTGAAACCAGATGTCAAATTATATAAAATTTTGTTTTTTTAAACTATTTAGAATTTATCAATAGTTTATATGGATACCATTTCAATAGTGATTTATCAAAAAAGCATTGATGAAAAATCCATATTCATTGATGGGACAGAATTATCAATTTTTATTTAATGTGATATCAATAATTATGGATGTTCGATCCATAGATTTCCCTCCGTGTACAATTAAGGGAGAATGATCGGAACTGAGATCATTACTGCTCTCAATGCTTAGTTTGCTATTGGGTATACCAGTATATACAACAAAATCAAGAAGATCCGGGATTTTTCTGGGATCACTTGGCCAGTAAGTTGGCGTGCCTGTAGACAAAATGTCATAATTTCTTTTAGTGATGCATCTTTGAAGCTCTCTGCCTTTAGGGTTAACGAGCCTAGATCCCCACCATGGGTGCTTTGCATTAAAGTCTCAACCTACAAAAAATTTGGAGCCAAAATTTTTAAAAATGTCATCATACTGATCAGTTTTTATACTGAATCGTGGTGGAAAGTATACTGAATAAATGGGTAAGTCGTGAGAGTCACATTTAATTTTAACACCGGCCGCTTGTAAATATTCTTCTTTCACTTCCTCCAAAACTTCATATTTTATGGTAGATCTGATTAAGACAGCAGAGCCGCCATGTGCTCTGTCGTGGGGATGATTTGTGCAAATAAGGTTGTAACCCATAACTTTAAAGTAGGATTTACTAGTAAAATGAGTTTCGGACACTAAGAAAATATCAATATTGTTTGAATTGAGGAACATTTTTACTTCATCAACGTGGCTATTCAAGCCATTGGCGTTCCAAATCGCTATTCGCAGGTTTACTTGCATAGTTTTTCCAACAACAGGGACATCATTTTAAATAAACTTTGAGTCATTTCAAGTTGCTTAGAAAGTAAATTTTCAATCTTTTCAAGGAGGTTATTATTTTGATTGGAATTATTTTGGACACATTGTGCATAGGACATATTTGGGTTGGCGTTTACATTTTCTCTTTGTGTAGAGTTATGCAATTGAGGGAAATGTTGACCTGCATGAGAATAAGTTGTAACATTCTGTTTTTTATCTGCAAAAATTGGTTTTTTGGCAAGGCTCTGATACACCTTACATCCCTTATAGTTCGCTGGGTGGTTTTGCAAGCAGTTAATGCATTTGGCTGGTGTATCTTTGCTTTTGCCACATTCCACTGTGGCGTGATCTAAACCACATTTGACACATCTATACGGTTTTGTGCAGTATGATTTGGTATGACCAAACTCTTGGCACCGATGACATTGTACAATGTCAGTAACCCTCTTTGGTGGGTCAACCTTTACGATAGCATTACCGAGATATTTTAATTCAAATATATTTTTATTGTTATTGTTTGGTTCTAGATCAACGAAATGCATACATAAAGGCATGTTTGTGAATCTGCTTCGTATATTACTCACATTTCTTACCTGAAAACCCAACGCTTCTATTTGTTTTTTTATTTCTTCTACTGGAGTAGAGTAGTGTAAATTTTTCAAAACAATTCGATATGCACGCTCCTGCTTAAGTTGATATGTATGGAAGTTGATTTGTTTTTCCTTCATATCAGCAATTAGAGCTCTGTATGAATCTATAGATTTGACCATCACTCTAATTTGACTATCTCGTAGGGCTTTATAACTAAATTCGGACTTATTTATAACACTTTCGAAATACTTAATCATACCGCTTATATCTGTAATATTAGGTATAATGATTGGTGGTGGTTTTGGTAAAGTCTCTTCCATGTTCTGATCTAGTACATCGTGGCTTTCCGACTCGTCTTCTAAGCCGGCAAACATATTTGTGCTACTGGGATTATTGATGATATTATTGTTATTGTTTGTGTTACTACAATTATCGATGGTATAATTGTTGTTTTCAGTAATATCATTAGTTAAGTTCATGTGATCGTTTGACTTTGTTCGCTTGCGATCAATAGTTGGAGAGCCAAATGGTCGCCTTTTGCTTGTGACTGTTTGCCATTCCACTTTATTCTCACTTTCGATGCTCATTTCAATATTCTCATTAGCAGAGTTGGCTGGTAAGCTACTCAAAGTTGTCATGTTGGATGAGTTATATTGTCGCAAATCAATTATGTTTGTTGCTTGTATTCGGTATTGGCTAGTCAGAGTATTTGAGTCATACTCAATAGCTGACGTCCTCTGCATCGAGTGACCTTGCTCTAAAGGTGAGCGGTGGTCACTCATTTATTCACGTGTTGTATTCGCTTTAGTTTTTTTTTATAAAACTTTAATTGGAAATAATAACACTCTCGTGACTTAATAAATTTATTTTTACGTTTTGTTAATGTTTATTCGGTTTCTGGAGTTGCGCTTTTTAATTGTGGTTATTAAAATACAAACTAAATTAGAAGTCAACTTCGAGCTTCCAATTCACATGTGCACTTGCTAACTCTCTCACAGCAACTCTTTGGAAAAATTAAAATCGAAACTACTACTAGAGTCGGACTGTCTATTGTTATCATTGCTTATGGTTTCGTAGACTATCTCTAAAGAAGGATGGTAAAGGTCTTCTGGTAAGACCAGAGGATCACACCTATTGAGAAAGAATTTATTTTTGTCATCAACGCACGGAGGGAAATCTATGGATCGAACATCCATAATTATTGATATCACATTAAATAAAAATTGATAATTCTGTCCCATCAAGGAATATGGATGTTTCATCAATGCTTTTTTGATAAATCACTATTGAAATGGTATCCATATATAAACTATTGATAAATTCTAAATAGTTTAAAAAAACAAAATTTTATATAATTTGACATCTGGTTTCAGTAAGATTCGAACCCTGCTCCTCTGGCACGTTAGCGCAGTATTCTACCATTCGGCTACGGCATATTATAAAATTTTTAGAAAAATGTTCAATCATAAGAAATTCAAAAAATTTTGAATTTTAACAAACGCTCCAACAAGTTGTAATATTGTTAGGAAATCCATAGTAAAAATTGTTGAACTATTATGATTATGCGTCCCAGAAAAATTTACATTTCGCCCATATATATTAATACGCTGTCTCTACCATTATTACTATGCAGTAAATATGGGTGGATATACCGACAATAGAAATTCATATCACGACCATAGATATTGACATGCCGTTCAAATATACATATTAGTATTCTATCCATAAATATAATAAAAAATAGTACATCATATCGAAATGGTTGACATGTCATTTTACTTTTTATTGGGAGCAAATAATATTTGATAACTCGCTCATTCTGAATGAATATTGAATCAAACTCGTCGCTATCAATAGTGATATTGTCACAACATTCAATGCATTTCTCTCAGTGCGTAAACTAACTCTAAGACTTTTCCCAACTTATTAGCAGTAATATTTATTTGATTGAGGCACAGATCGGAAATGCCATCCAAAAAGTCGGTGTAACCCGGTTTGGATAGAATTGGAACAATGCTTCCATCAAATAAACTCCATGAAATATGAGGTAGGTTGAAATCTCCCAAGACAATCATTGAATCACAAGGGTTAATCATTAAATGAACAGTTTTGAGTAGTGAGATATGTTGCATGTAGACAGAAATATCGGATGCTGGGGGAATGTAGGAAACCGATAGATAAAAATAGGCGCTGTCAAGCTTGATTCGGATACATTTGAACTCTATTAAATCTATGCGAGGTAAATTAACCTCTTCTGAAATTAAAGAGGTATGAACGGCAAGAAGAACTCCACCGCCGACTCTGTTCAAGCGATCATTCCTGTATACTTGATATGTACTAGGTAAAAACTCCGCATTGAAAACATGAGGTTTCAACCAAGTTTCGGTAAAGGCAATAACGTCAAAGTTACATTGAAGAGATTTAAAAAAAAAGTCAGTTAACTTTGTGTTTAAACCTCTAACATTTTGATAGAAGAAATTTACAGACTTCAGTTTTTTGATTCGGCATTACTACGATCTATTCTGACAGCATTTTGAACGCTCCTACTCGGTCTGTTTTCAAATTCTTTTACAAGAGTTCCCGGAGACCAAAAATAGCAGCTCAAAACAGTATCGAAGTTTCTTTCCGAAACATCAACTCTAAAAGAAGAAATACTTCTGTGGTGAAGAAATTTAAATTTTCTGACTACTAAGCTATGATCACTAATTTTGGAATTAATATGATACATCAGATCATCTTCGGAAGTGTCAGGATGAAACCTAGATACAAAAATAGCTCTTTTAAGCGGGACTACAACCAGCTTCCTAGTTGGTGGTTCAGACTCAATGGTGATTGTTGGGGGCTCGATCTCAACTGTTGGAGGCTCGATCTCAATAGTTGGAGGTTCGATCTCAATAGTTGGAGGTTCGATCTCAATAGCTGGAGGATCTAAGTTTCTCCTAGGAGAGATCCTCCGAGGAGGATTGCTAGATTTCGCCTGAGCGGAAGTACCAGGAGTGGGAGAAGCTAAAGCGCATTTTTTTGGGGTCATCAGTAATGTCTTCGAAAAGCTTAAATGTTTTAAAGATGGAGTCATATTTTGCAAATTTCTCACTTAGCAATGTAAAATCTTTGCGGATATCGGAAAACCCGTCCCTGGTGTGCCTGAAGATTTTACAAATTTCAATTTCTTTCGAACGGCATCTGGTGCAAGACCACCGCAGTCCCTTGTTCTCAGTAATAACGTCAGCAATCCTACCGTTATTACCGCTAGTAACTCCCCTGCAGCGAAAACAACTAGTTGAAAACTACTTAACAACTAGTTGGTGCACCGAGCCCAACTAGTCAGTGTTTTGTCTTTTTTCCATATAAGCAACTGGTATTTTTTACGTTTTGATGTCCTACAAGATGTCAATTGTCAGATTTCGACCAGAACATACCAGTCATCTACTAGTCATAATATACTAGAATTATACTAGTTGTAAAATACCAGTCCCATACCAGTTCAACATGGACTAGTATGATTTTCATAAAATGCACTATTCCACATACTAGTCCAAAAAGAACTAGTATGAAATATACTAGTCCTAACTAGTCCAAAAAGCATTGAACCTGGACTAGTATGATTTCAACCAGAATTTTCATGACTTACCCTTTATTTTATCATTTGCGTTTATTTTCATGTTTATTCTTAAGAAAGCAGCGACTATTTGTATTTACTCTAACACGAAAAAGTATCTGTAAATTATAAATGGATATTTCCTGACTAGTATGAATTCAGCGAGAAAATTCTAGTTGTATACTAGTATGAAATGGATATTTCCTGACTAGTATGCGTTCTGCCAGAAAGTTATAGTTGTATACTAGTATTTTTCTGACTAGTTTGAGGTTTCGCTGCAGGGTCCTTAAAATTTGTACTGAGTGTGTATTTTAATATATCGTACTTAAAATGTGAAAAACTCATTTTCGAAAAATGTGTCAATTAGGGCCTTTGGGAACTAAGGTAACGATATATATATACATTTGTAGTACAAATAGTGATGTAAATTCATGTTTAAAGCCTCTTGATTCCCTATTGAAAACGAATAAATAAAATGAACAAAACCATTTGCCTTTTATTTCTAAAAAAAATATTTCAGTACTTTCAAAGGCATTTTGGTACGGTTTTTGGTACGAAAAAAAAAAAAATGTTCGTGGCAACACTGCTTTACATATACTAGTATCGCTTGTGATCGAAAATTCGACCAATAAAATCTTTAGGAGGTCGTGGGATCGCTAGCCCCGTACCCCCATCCTTAAATTTCGGGGAGGCCCCTGAAAATATACCGCCTATACCTCAGTTTTTTCAATTTCCTTTCCATCGGTGCATATTTCATTCAAATCGGTCTAGCTAGTTATAGCTATTTACTACGTTTTATCACCGTTATCTTAGTTCTTAGTAAAGATTTCAGAATAAAGAGAAAAAATATCACTAACGAGTTAAAACGTAGTTTTTTATTAGTTACGATGCAGCACATTTATGTATGTACTATTTCATTGTAGATATGTATGGCGATTCTGATGCAAATATGTAAATTGATTTCAGGTTTATAAAAGTTATCAATGTGTTGAAGTATGGCCGTGAATGGGGTAAAGTGCTACAAATCATGTATAGACAGAAATATTCTTATTCAAATAAATTGATTTCAGAAAAAATTGTGAAAAAAATTTGGGTCAAAAATGGGTTAATGCGTGGTCGTTAAAGGATTAAAATTCTTGGGCTTTACTATTTTAGTATCGATATACCAATTCAGATTCAAGAAAATAAAATTCTAAACTAAAATAAAAGACATAGGTCGTGTTAACTCATGACCGTCAATGGGTTAAGATGCAATAGAATAACTGCTTTAGTGCAGATAAAGCGATTCGGATGTAAAAAAGTTGATTTCAGAAATTTGAGCGTCCCCATATACATATAAGTATGAGAGGCCTCAGTGTGCATTGTAAAAGATTAAAAGCTGATTTTACATACATATAACTTTGAAGGATCCACTACCATACAAAGTTTGTGAAAAATATTACACCACTTTCAACTTATGGGGGCGTAACATCTGTTACTTTTAGCAAAGTTCCATGTATTTCAGCCTTTGAACTGCTCTCTCGGTATTCGCTTAAATATGATCCGAAACTAGATAACTTACGGATGACTCCTGGATCAAGTACCAAAAATCTATGCTTCTAATTCTCCACACTATTCTAGGTCGTTAGGTTGTGGTACGGCAACTGCAAAACTTTTAAATGATCCAAGTCTGTCAGAGTTTTGTCTACATATTTTGTTATGTTAAAAACATATGTCGCAGGTGTTATTGCCGTTATACTCGTGGCAATGCATTTTAGCTATACAAATTCATATTTCATTGCAGCTTTACAACGACTTGCGGCCTCGCTTCTGTTTTATGTTGCAACTATGCCACCTGACAGCAAAACATTTTTTCTTTGTTTTGCTTGCGGCTAGAGGCAATTGAATTTCTCTTTGCTTTGCCCTTGTGTCACAAATTAATATTCGATTACATTGTATGTATATGTGGATTTAGGTCTATGCACATAAACTGCATTATTTTGTTGTGAGTTACTACATTGACAAGTTCGGTCATACATATGTACATATCGCTACCTCAGAATACGATTGTCGTATGTAGCAAAACTTGATTTTTCAGGAAAGGGTTTTTAATTTTTAAATTACACTATCGAAAAACTACATTTGTATGACATACGACAAAATGCATGCTGAAAACTGAAAAGTTATAGGCTTTCTGAACAAACTGAAAACGCCATTCGAAAGAGATTACGAACTCATAATATGCAATAATCCCGAAATGCCCAAAATTCACATACGAAAATCGTATTCTGAGGTAGCGATATGCACCTCCTCACCTGTAAGTACGTAGGTATAAATATATACATTTATACATGTAAACATAATTATATTTAAACAAGTAAGGAAGTCTAAGTTCGGGTAAACCGAATATTAAATAGCCAGCGTTTTCTACCAGTTTCATCAAGAATATTTTTAATGTTATGACCAATTGAATTTTCAAAAATTACCCCCTTAAAACTTTAAAGTTTAACAGAAAATCACAGTAGAATGACCAGGAGGAATTAAAAAAAAAAACTTATGCCGGCGATATACCAACAGGTTTTCATTATAAACTCTAACGAGATTTTTGTACCGAGCTTCTCTTCCAATTTGTGGTGTGCTGCTTTAAATTTTTTTCTACTAATTGGTGGGACCTATAGTTGTTTGCCGATTCCGTACGGTATCTGCGAAGCAAATGACGTACTGGCTGAGAAGCTTTTCATGGCAAAAATACACTCGGAGAGTTTGCCAAACCACTACCGAGGGGCGATCCCGTTGAGAAAATGCCTTTTCTAAATAATTTGTATACCCAGCGTACTAGTAGTAGTACAAGGGTATTATAATTTTGTCCACATAACGGTACTACGCAACGGCACAAAATAATCGAGGTAGATACATATAGAGTTCCATATATAAAAGTGGTACCCCCCACTTTTAAGGGAGGTATCTTTGAAAATTCGACTGCTCGTAACTTTTAAACTGATTAGGGTAGAACGATGAAATTTGGCACGAAGCATACTAAAATCGTTGGGAGTAAACCTGATGAAATTGGATAAAATCGCTCTCCAACTACGCCCAGTTTCGATATCGAAAGCTTTGGAAATTACCTAAATTGATATAATTCGGTAACGGAAATGGCTAAAATGATATAGTTTGGTGGGATCATTGATGATTCTAACGTAATTAGTTTAAAAGTTATGACCAGTAGAATTTTCAAAAACGCCTCCCATAAATGTAGGCGGTGCCATGCCTACTTTTAAAAGTTTATCAAAAAATCATAATAGAATGACTTGGGGCTGTTCCTATCAAATTATATCATTATAGCCATTTCCGTTACCGAATTATGTGAATTTAGGTGATCGATATCAAAAGTGCGCGTGGTTGAAGGCGACTTTATCCAATTTAATCAGCTATACCTACTCCCAACTATACTAGTACGCTTTGTGCCAAATTTCATCGTTCTACCTTAAGCAGATAAAAAGTAACGACCAGTCGAATTTTACAAATTTCGTGGCAACGCCCACTTGAAAGAAAATCATAATAGAAGAACCAGGGAATTCACCTTTGAAATTTTAACACTTTAGCAACTAGCATACGTAATTGAAGCGGTGGAATCCCAGTATAAGACAAGAGAAAAAAGTTATGGTGCCATATATTCGCTAACCTATGAAAAAGGGGTTTTTCACACCTATCTTAAAAACTAGAGTCAATCCAGTAATTCCTTGAATGCGTTTACCCTATGTACATTGGAGTGGTCCAAGTATACATGAAAAAAAATTTATATTCGCAAAACTTTAGAGCCATTTCAGCTTATTGTTACGCATACCTAATATACGGGGTTCCAATAGTACACTGAACCAAAAAAGTGCATATTTTCTACGAAAAAGTACATATATTTTACGAATTTTTTTCATTAAAAGCTCTCCAAAGAACGCTTTCGTAGAATTTAAGAACAAAAATTCGTAAATACTCAGGTCAAACAAAATTTTAATAATAATACTTCAAATCTAAGAACTCATTCATAGAATCTAGGAACTCATTCTTAGAATATGTCAATACATACTACGACCTCATTCTTAGAACGTATGAAAAGATTCTTAAATTGTACGAACTGATTCTATATGTCAATCCATTCATAAATTATACGACCTCATTCTTAGAATGTATGAATCCATCCTTAAATTTTATGAACTCATTCTTAGAATATGACAATCCATTTATAAATTGTACGAACTCGTTCTTAGAATTCAAGAACCCATTCTTGAAATGTATGAACCCATTCTTAAATTTTACGAACTAATTCTTATAATATACGAACCCATTCCTAGAAAAATCAAAAAACGAAGCATATTATCCATGAAAGTTTTATTATTATTGTTAAATATTATTTACAAAAAAATAGTATTTAAAAGTAGTAACAAAAATTTGCCAAAGTATATAGTTTTTATACATCGTCGTTCTCAACGAAGACTAACACGGTTCGTTGTTTGCGTTTAAGACTAGCACGGTTCGTTGTTATCGTGGAAGACTAACACACTTCGTTTTCTGCGTGGAAAACTAGCATAGAACTGAAGCGTGTTAGTCTTCGACGCAGAGAACGAAGTGTGTTAGTTTTCCACGCAAAACAACGAACCGTGTGGTGTATCTCTAACATTTGTGAGCAGCATTTTTGGTTTACATGAATTTGTTTTTTTTTTTTTGTTTTGCTGCCTATTATGAGTTTGTCTGCCATTTTTTTCTTATCTCTTCTTATGATACTTATATTTTAACTTTTTTTTATCATTTTTTGTGTGTAGTTTGTTTTTGTAATATTAAATTGATCTTTTAATATTTAAGTGTTTTTTGTTTTAATTTTTAATATAGCTTTACTTTTGTTAATTTCAAAATTAATTCCAGCCTCCGCCCGTTTGCTGTTGGTATACTTCAATAGTGTCACCTTCTTCCATTTCCAATGATGTTGTCGTATCATTTTCGTGTATGGGTTGGCCATCAAAGTGAAACCGTACCACTTGCATGGATAGACCCGCTCTATCGCAATAAGCATTCATAAGCTTCCTCAAGCTTGTGTGTTTCTTGATCTTAAATTGTCTTGACCCAATACTTTCAAATTGATGTGTTCTGTTTCACCCTTCTTTTGATCAGACATTTTTGTTAATGGATTTTCACTTAGTTAATTTAATCGGTGCAAATTTTCACGCTTTCTCCTTTCCTCTTTGTGACTTGAAGAATGAAAAATTTTTCACAGTGACAGCTGTCTGCTCAGGTAAGAAAGTGTTGGTTCAATCTATGACACTTTCATAAAATATAAGAAATAGCTCTTAAAATCTACGATACAAGTTCTAAATAATAAGAAAAAGTTCTTATAATCATATAACGTACGTAATTTATTAAAATTTAAGAACAAATTCGTAACATTTAAGAATAAATTCTGCCAAAAAATTAATGAATTTTAGTTCTTATATTTTATGAACGAAGTTCTGACGTTAATACAATTTAACGTATTTTTTACATATATAATAAGAATTTTTTCTTAAATTATATGTAATTTTTCTTAGATTCTAAGAAAAAATCAGCGTGAACTTCTATGAAACTTTGTTCGTTAAAAACATGTACGTTTTTGGTTCAGTGTAGTTGAGGAAGCTGGTGATGATGAATAACTCTTCTATTCACGAACTTAAGATTGACACATAACTATGATCAAATTAAATAAGCTGCAAAACTTCATACTTCAGTTCTAAAAACTTAAAATAACTGAATGAAAACTCTAATTTTAACTAAGTACTAACACTTGAAATGGCTCAATGCAAAATCCCAAAAACCACATGTAACAAATATTACAGCCTAGCAAAGCAATTACAGTTGTTTTCAAACATACGTATGTATGTCTGTAAATACAAAATAGCACACAAAATTGTCATTTACCAATATGTAGGTATTTGGGACTAGAGCTGGGATTAAACTGATCGTAAAGTTTAGGACCTAAACTTACTACAAGAGTGCTCACGCATATGCAAGCTAAGTCGTTGTTGGGTTTGTGTGGGTGTTTTTCGTAAACGAGTTTATGCGGTCTGGCAATTCAGTCAATTCCTGCAATTGACATTGATTGCCTTTGATGTTGTGCAGTGCAGTTTTCAATTTTTGTCATTGAGCTCAATGGATATGTTCACAATTTCAGCTTTCTGTCAAATGCCAGCATTTCAGCAAGAAAATACCTGTAGGACCTTTATATTTATCATACAAAGCCATTGAAGCAATGAAAAGCCCAATGTCACGAACACTCACTAATTTGTATGTTTGTATGTAAATATGTATGCATTTGTATACATACTACATATAAATAGTTAGATTATACAACATGTAGGAATATTAAATTTAATTAAATAGTTACTCAATTGCAGGTACATAAGTGTGTGTGTTCTTGTGTTGATACATATCCCGAAATATGCTTGATTAACAGCAATACGAAACCGATAACATTTCATATATACTTATACATATTGAGGTATATCGTCACCTCCCCTCATACATACTCGGAGTGCTCATAATTTAGGAGTGCGATATGAGTCCTAGATATGTGAAAAATATGAGCCTCCGAAATAACACATATAGCAGTCTTTTATGACTGCAATTTGATGAAAAATATGACTTTACTCCGAGAGTGTTCATTTAGCAAAACAGCTTTTGAACACTTATTTTGTTTGTAAAATTCTTTTTATTTCAAATAAAAGTCCAATCTCTTTTCGCGACTTTAATTCTGAAATTGTTTCTGGACACCTATATTATGGTATGTTGCAGATATTTCCTGGTGGATGGCATAAGTATACCTACCAATAAAGAAGTGATTCTTTGCCGCATTGTACCACATAACTCCAGTGACACAAAATACCAAGTAAGTAGCTCTCTGGTGACAAATGCAAAACCAAGTCCCATTTATTTTACCTTATGCAACTACTTATGGCCAATTTTCTAGGAATGTAACGTTAGCAGTCCTTTTCAAATGCTCATAACTCAGCCATTATTTGAGGTACGAAAAACTTAAGCTTGCATTTTAAGCTAACTCGGGAATAAAAGGGAAACATGCACTATGAGCTATTGAAGAGCACTGCTAACGTTACGTTCAAAGAAAATTGGCCTTATGTACTTGGTTTTGCATGTGTCACAGGAAAGCCACTTACTTGGTTCTGTTGTGTCACGGGAGATATCTACATTTCCAGGACTGTCCCCACAAATATGTCTACTGCACGAGTTTCATGTATGCTTCCCCAATTCCAGTGCCCCCATCCCAATCCCAAAATGGCGCCATTTAAGAACCCAAAATGTGCAGCATATGACTTTTGTAAGAGTCATAAATGCATCCGAAAAGCTTTATAAAGGGGCCATATATGACTCCTATTTATTCTCTATATGAGCCGTTTCTGATGCAAATAAGGGTCATAAATGACTCATTCATTTCGGACTCATAAACGCTCCGATTTAGGACTCTTTTATGACTCGAATTGTTTGATGGGGCTTAATTCACAAAAACAAAAAAATTTTACAGGAGAAGCAAATAACAAAAAAATTTTTACATTGAACGCATGCAAATATAGCTTTCTAAATTTAAAATATATCCGCTATTACTGCTAGTAACTCCTTAAAATTTGTAGTGAGTGTGTTTTTTAACATATCATACTTAAATATGTAAAAATCATTTTCGAAAAATGTGTCAGTTAGGACCTTTGTGAATTAAGGTAACGATATGTATCTTTTAATTACTGATTCCAAGAAAATTTAGATCTAACAAGTATGTCGGATCAGCTAGTGGGGCACGAGAATCAATACACTACTGTTTTTGAACTGTGCTCGATTCAATAAAAGTACTCTGGAGTCTCGATATTTTCTAGTCCCACTGCTCCCCACTTCTGTTATTTCAAAAAAAAGGTAAACAAAATAAAATTGGTTTTCAAATTTACATGTTGTAAAATGATAAAATACACGAAAAAAAATATCCTGCGAAAGTAAAAGTTGCTGATTAATTCTTTAGGTTTGTTATATTTTGATATGATTTAATTTTCCGCTTTTGATGAAATTGACAGAAGTAAACCGCGAAATAACCTCGCATTTTTTACGGTCTCGGAAATATAATTTTGTTTTGACGCATTGGAAAATGCCATTTGTTCTGAATGGCTCATATGTTTTACCTTAGAAATATGATGTCACTTACTCACTGAAATGCAATTAATGACCCGCGGTGTTAATGAGAATTAAAAAGGAAGAAACTTTTCGTGTACGTAATTTTATAAAAAAGTTAGTTTTGGTGCCAAGTTCACATTTTAAGCGCCTGTGGGTTACCAGTGTTTTTGGCAAATTTTTCTTTTTTTTTTATATCCGGATTGCGAGTTGGGCAAACAAATTGTTAAAGGGAGATTAAGACTTCAAATTGTTGTCAGGAGTTAAATTGCTCCGTTTTTTTGCTAGGGGCAAGCTCGGTTTGGTTTTGAGTATGCTCAGATAACGCAAGTCTGGTTTGATTTTGAGTAAGCTTTTGGAATTTTAAGATAACGCTTAGTTCTGCCAAAATTTGGACTTAAAATCCAGCTGGCTTACTTAGACCGCTCCGTTTCAAAAAATGGAATATTTTTCTAAAACGAACTGTTTTAAAATTTCGCCGAAGTTTCAGTTGCACCTGGCTGCTGTAACTTTTTAACGAAAGTCGCTAACATCGATTTTGACAAATTTTGTACAGAAACTTATACACTACCCCCTTATTCATAAAAAATATAAAAGGTTTACTAAGCTCTTATTATTCAAAATTTGTATTAAAATGTCATTTTAAAAAGCTTTATAAACCAATTTTATTTTTTATGAATATCGGGGTATGTTTTTCAATAAAACTTCAGAAAAGGGTTATAAATTATTATTAACTCATAAATTTAGGTTTTTTGAGAACCCCAAAGTACTTATACCACTTGTAATGTAAATGGTTTTAACGTTTTGTTTAGAGCACAAACAAAATCAATATCAATGACACTCCAATTTAATACAGTGCACCAAAGGAAAACTGGGACAGCTTGGAAATGGGTTTAGTAGAAACCTATATGTGTTTTTATTAGAAAACGCATAAGTTAAAGTTTTAAAGTTTACACAAAATGCATGCGAGTTAATCAAAGGTCGAAAAAAGTAAAAGAAAAATGAGTGCACCTTTTACAGAATTCCTACCAAAATTCGAGTACGCCGTTTTATTGCTCTTTCAATTTTAGTATAACATGTGCACCTAACTCAAAATTTCCCTGATTTATCAGAACTTTTTTTGTAGGGGTGTTGAGCAATTTCTTCCATACAAAGTTTAATTTTTATCTTATTTCAAAATTTAAATTGTTTCTGTAAAATCTAAACTAGCAAATGATAGACCTCTTGAATTTAATATGAAAATCTGTAACTTTACCAGTAATTTTTTTTCACCATTCTATAAAATAAAAACAACATAATTTTCCAAAAATCACATTTTTTTTTATTTGTCCCAGTCTAATGTACATAATCAAATATGCCATAGAAATGTTTTGGTGACAATCTAATCACAAAAAAAAACACTAAAAAATAACACCTTCCTTCGCGAAAGTCACTGCACGAATGGTACATTACTCTAATGTACCATAGTTCCCATGAACTAGGAAATTTCCCGTTAGCGTGTTAGATAGAACACATTTTCCCCTACATAGTGCCATGCCTAACTAAAAAAAACGAAAACTGGACTTATACCACTTGTGCTTTAAAGGGTTCATATGGAACGGTGCTTATAAATTAACGAGAATGAAGAAAATTTCTAAAGTGCAGTATGGTTGTTTTATAAAATTTTAAAATTTTATTATTGAACACAATTTCTGAGCTGGTCATATAAACCAAAATATGGGTTGATTCAACCAAAATCACTGTCAATTCGTATCCATTATTCAATGCTGTTGATTCAACTGCATTGAAACTGTTAACCTTAAGTTAACAGTTAAGCTGTTATTTTAAAAGTTAAGCTGTTACTTTGTTGTTCTAGGGCTTGTTGGTTCGATTCTCGGTGAAGTCAAAATAATTTTTTTTTAAATAAGTCTTATTTTAACACCGAAATAAAATATTTTTCAGAGTTCTTATATTGAATTCACCAAGAATCGGACTCAGGTCTCTTGAACGCTCAACACAGGTATCGCATCGCATACTTATTATTACAGCTTTGTTCTAAATGACACGTTGCTTTGTTGCCTCCACCTGGAATTGAGGATCTTCAAACGAAAACGCAATAAATGTATACTGAATTAGTGGACACTTATTGCGTTTTGGTTTGAAGCTCCTCAATTGAACTCACACTTCTTTGACTGCTGAGCGGAGATGACTACCATCAGGCCATCGCGTACTTATGCTGGCCGACGTCTAATTGCCGCTTTGTTGTATGAAAGTTTGTTTACGCGGCATAAGCTATGATTATTCCGTTCATTTCATATTATCTACATTACATACTATTGTAATTCGCAAATAGTTTATGGAATATTCGGAATGCACTGTTTATAATTGCATAAGCAGATGGAGGTTTTTTCCAATGACAGTATCTTCGGTGTTGGATTAACTGCAGAAGTTGGTTGTTTTTAAAATGACAGTTCCTTCGTTGTTGGATTAACCCAAAATTCTATCAGTTTTACCAAATTTTGTTGATTGAAAATTGACAGTTCTATGACTGTTGAATCAACAGTTATTTCAACAAAAAATTCCGTTGAAATAACCAAACTTTCGTCAATTCAATAGAATTTCATTTCAATTTCAGGGTAACAGTTCGAGACTGTTGATTTTACCAGTGCCATGTTTTTTTTTTACATAAAGCCCCCATACAATCTAACTCCTCAAATCAAACAGATAGAATCTTAAAATTTTTGCATTCTTTTTACTTATTACATACTTACCGAGAAAATGAAAATCAGTAAGATCGGTTGAATATAACTTATAGCTGCCATACAATCGATTGTTTCGATATCAATTTTTTTTTTGATTTTGCTTTCATGAAAATCTAATAACTAAAGGCCGGCCCACGATGAAAATCGTCGCGTAAAAACGCAACGAATATACGCTTTGTCAAAATAGAACCATGTAATTTTATTACAATCAAACGCCAAGCAAAAATACGCCCGACGACATTTGAGCGACGATAGAAATGTTTCTATTTTCATCGCTCTATCCAACGAAAAACATGGCAGGGCGACCGCATTTCTTTTTTTTTGTTAAAAATTAAAAAAAAGAGAAAACCATAGAATTTTTTTTATATTTAGACTGCATGTATACCAGTGGCGTGCCTACGAGTATCAACCAAGGCAAGCCCCAGTCTTTATAACCGCAACGAAAGCACTTACTGCTGCCAGAGAACATTTCAGACAAAGAAGAGTTCAGGATATTTTAGGTTCCGCTAAAATGTTATTGTTGGCAGATTTTGTAAGCTTTTCCAATCCAAGGGAAACGTTTTATTTGCACTATTTCCCATTTAGGTACATTGCAAAAGCTAAGAAATCTTAAATATATTTTTTACGTTTTATAGTGCCTGGCAAATAAAAAAAAATTACAGCACCTACCACTATTGAATTCTGTTTTTTCTACTTTAAAATATGCGCCAATAATTTTTGAGAGACTTCGTCTATTTGGGAACCAGTATTAACACCGAAAATAATATCAGTCTAGAAATCCAGCGGAGAATCACTCTTGCCAACAAGTGCTACTTTGGACTGAGTAGGCAATTGAGAAGTAAAGTCCTCTCTCGAAGAACAAAGATCACGCTCTATAAGTCTCTCATCATACCTGTCCTGATGTATGGCTCAGATTCATGGACAATGTCAAGAGAAGATGAGATGGCCCTTGGAGTATTTGAGAGAAAAGTTCTCCGGAAGATTTATGGTCCTTCCCGTGATGCCAACGGCGAGTATAGAAGGAAATTTAACGATGAGCTGTACGAGCTCTACGCAGATCTGACCATAGTCCAGCGAATTAAAGCCCAAAGACTCCGCTGGCTGGGCCATGTTATGCGAATGGACAAAGAAGCTCCAGCACAGAAGGTTTTCCTATCGTCGCCTGAATTCGGCAGCAGAGGAAGGGGGAGGCCTCGACTGAGATGGAAACAACAGGTGGAGGATGACTTGAACTCCCTTGGGGTTTCCAATTGGCGTCGGTTATAGCTAAAAAGGAATGACTGACGTGCTTTGATACGAAACGGCCAAAATCGCTTAGGCGGTTAAGCGCCAATAAATGATGATGATGAATTTTTGAGTAGCGCGCTTTGCACTTTAAAATTGTAGATACATACAAAAACAAATTTCATTTTCGTTTTATCGTAAGCATTTATAGCGTACGGTAACACCAGCCAGAAGCCAGCTTCAAAGTTTCATATAAAATTACTTCCAAATTCAAAAAAAACAATTGCTTCAGCACCAGATTCGTACTGGTTTTGAAAGCCCCGTAAAAGCCAATAAGTAAAAGCGAGATGGCCGTCATTGCCTAGGAGGTTAAAGGCTGTTTTAAGTAAGTAAGTAAGAGATGGCCATCACGCACTGAAATAATTTTATGTAAATGAGCTATCAGCCGGCAGGTGGCAGGAAAAGCGGTAGGTATGTTTCCATGCTATTAACAGCTATTAGGTAGTAGGTGGCAGGCAAGGAAATAAAAACCGGATATCCTTTTAAGAAGCCAAATGAACATACATATTGTAGCTCATAGGGGATTAGCTAGGCAAGCCGGGATTTTCGGCTTATATGGAAGGCACGCCACTGATGTATACATATTTTGCAAGCTCTGATTTAAAATTAAGTATTGCAAGATTGTTCCCAAGTTCCACAAACGCATGTTTATGGAGTTTTTATTATCTTCGTCTATATTTTTTTCTTTTTCTTGATCTGGTCACCCTGAATAAATGCCGAAACAAAGAAAAACAAAAATGTCACAAAAAATCGCCCAGTTTTTGTTGTTGTGAGAACTGACATTACAGGGCAGCAATTCTCAGCGTTTTTAGGCTTGCCAGATGTACTGATTTTGGCAGTACTTTGCTAATTTAAATGTACTGATTTTCAGTACTGATTTTTGCATGTTTTTGAGAAAATTGTATTATTTGTAATAATTTTTGCAATTTTTTTTTAAATGAACATATTTTTTTCCATAAGCACCGTAGACAAACTATGGGTAGACAACTTTTACAGCCTCATTCTCTTTGGCGAACGATATTTGGACTTGACGTTTCGTCTAGCAGTTACATTCGAATTAGATTTCGAAATTATTTGTCAAATTTAAATGCTGCCGTATGTAATTTATGCAAGGGCTTATAAGAATCAGTCAAGTTTTTTTTAAATTTTTCTTGTATTTCAAAATTCTGGGAACATTCCTTTTGGCTGGTTGACATAAAAATTTCGGATTCTAACTAGAATGTGACTGCTAGACGAAACGTCAAGACCAACTATCGCTCGTTTTGGTTATCGTTCGCCAAAGAGAATGAGGCTGTTAAGTGAAATTTACGCCGTAAAATTACCATCAAACGGCGCAAGGTTATTAAGAATTCGTCAGTTGGGCTGGGTAATGTTTTAAAGCATTTGGGGCAGGGATGCCAAGTTGCGGGCAATTCCCCGATTTGTGGGGAATTCGACTTATTGCGGGAAAGCGTGGAATGAGCTTCTCTTTGGGAGGAACTACGATGAGCTGAGCTGTTTTCTTGCATATAAAAAAAAAAATTGTGCTCATAAACTCTTATGCAAGAAACTACAGAACGCCCTCAGAAAAAACATTTAACACACAGCACGTGAGTGCAAATTTTGAAGCAAAGCACATGCACGTGTGTGTGTTTTTGATTCAAGATATTTATGCACACGCTCGTGTGTGTGCAGTTTCTTTAAAACACTTGCACATATGTAGTTGTTGTTGTTGTAACGAGTTGTAGCTGCCCAAATGTCAGACAGGGTCACCCTGCGTGCATTGCTCTTGGCCGGGTCGATATAAAAAAAGGCCCGGGTAGTTTCGGTACGTATTATAGAGATAGATCATGCGCCCATCATCAGAGCCCTAAGATCCAATTGTGGGATGTGCTTGAAACCAGGTTTCGTAAAAACTCTTTTTCAAATATTGAAAATTCATTAATTTTACTTGTTCAAACTGGCTTCGAATAAACTTCAAAACAAATTCTTTTCATGGTTACGAATATTTGAAATTTCTAAACATTCGGAAAAAGAATACAAATATTTTGATTTCATTTGTAGAGTATAAAACTTTTGCAACAAATCGATCACTATTGAGCAGAGCTTACGATTTCTCGTGTTTGCTCGAAAAGAAATTTCTTGCGAGTATCGTTTTCTCGGCAGCAGAGGAAGGGGGAGGCCTCGACTGAGATGGAAACAACAGGTGGAGGATGACTTGAACTCCCTTGGGGTTTCCAATTGGCGTCAGTTATCGCTAAAAAGGAATGACTGGCGCGCTTTGATAGGCGACGGCCAAAATCGCTTAGGCGGTTAAGCGCCAATAAATGATGATGATCGTTTTCTCGCGAGAGTCTCGTGTCTCGAAGTCTCGCGAGCTTCTCGACATTCGATTTAATCGTAGTATTGGCAGAATTATATGCACTAGGTTATTTTTTACTTGTGATTTTTTTCGTCCATTATATCGCCTTTGCAATGATAGTTCAGTCAACAAAAATATGTATAATTTTCTTCATTATATTCAAATTTTTCAATGCTAAAGCATAAAATTTTTTTAATCAACGCGTAAAATAGTTTATATCTGTCGGTAACATGAAAGAAATGAGCTGGGTATGGCAGTACGCAACCAAAACCAATAATGGCGCCAATTGCGATCTATGTAATATAGATATTTGTTGCAAAGGAAGCAGCACGACTGGAGTTATACGGCACATCCAAAACGTCCATAAGATTTCTAGCGAGTCTAGCCGAAATAAGTAAGTTCTTTAGGTTGTACTGGGGCTTAAAAATTATGTTTACATGTGTGTATTATCCCCAGCCAAAAAACGAGTAATCGAGCAATGCCTTACAACAAAATGGCTATGAAACGCATACCCAGTGAGAGAATGGAGGACATACACAATGCAGTGGCAAAGCGCATAGTACGCAACCAACTGCCAATTTCATTTGCTTCGAGCAGTGGTTTTGAAGAGTATATGAAAGTTGCGGTGCCGGGTTACAAGTGTTTAAGGAGCGAAGCCCTAAAAAGACGAATAGAAAGTTTATATGACTCTGTTAAGTATAGGTTGAAAAGGTTGTTTGACGGAACCAAAGTTGTCTCGCTTACCTCTGACATATGGACCTCTTTAGCGCAGATTGGCTATTTAACAATAATTGCTTATCTTGGTACCACAAAATAAATCCCAAATGAAATAAGTCCCAAAAAAATATGAAATAAGTCCCAAATATTTTCCATACAAATTGGGACTTATTTCATAATGAAATAACTCCCAATGCGTTGGGACTTATTTCATAAAATTTTTTTGGGAATTATTTCGTAATGAAATAACTTTTCCAGCATTGGAAGTTATTTCATATTTGTTGGGACTTATTTCATTTCTCTTAAAACTACAATTTATTATTTTTTACCATTGGGATTTATTTCATTTTCATTGGGACTTATTTCATTTCTCTTAAAATTGCAATTTAACAAGCTTTCACGTTTTTGTAACTGTTTCTATAACTGTTGTAAGGTAAGATTTTAGCAAACAACCATGTTTTATTTTATATCAGTGATTAACCATTCATTTCATTAACGTAAAGTAAGTTTTCCTCATGCAAAGTGACTCCAAAGTTATTGTAAATATGGTCTTTTTGGAACATATTGACACATAACTTTGAAAAACTTACCGATTAACAACAATAAAAAGATTTGGATCGATGACACATTTTCAATTGTTATCGGAATAATCCATATATTAAATTTTAAGTTAGGCGTCCAGTAAAGCTACTGTTAAAGTTTCATTGAATTCCAATCAGCGGGGTTTTCGAGTGATACGTCCACACACAGAATAATTTTCATGTTGAATCAACACTTTTTTAACACTTTTTCAGGTTATTATTTTTCAACACTATCGCTCATGTTGTTCTAACATGAAGCTATTGTTTCACTGTTCCTACATGTTAAATCAACATGAAGGAACAGTGTGAATTTAACATGATCACAAAGGTTTGAATCAACATGATTTCCTGTTGATACAACATTATTTTTCTTGTTAAATCAACACGATCAGACATGTTAAATTAACACTATACTATGTTGAAATAACACTTTCGTCCTGTTAAATTTACACGATCTATCATGTGAAATTGACACGATATGTTATGTTAAATCAACACTATCTATCATGTTAATTTAACAGGATTTTATTGTTAAATTAACACGATCTATCATGTTAATTTAACAGGTTTTTATTGTTAAATTAACCCTTAAAATAAAATACCTTGTTTTTGATTTTTTTAAATCATTTTTATTTAGTTAATTCATTTATCGGAAACCTTTAACATACATATTTTCAGGTATGAAAGAATATAATGCTTGTATAATTTATTAACACGATCTGTCATGTTAATTCAACATGTTTTTATTGTTAAATCAACACGATCTATCATGTTAAATTAACACGACCATCATGTTAAATTAACACGATATATCATGTTAAATTAACACGATAATCATGTTAAATTAACACGATCTATCATGTTAAATTAACACGATCATCATGTTAAATTAACACGATCAGCATGTTAAATAATAAAAGTACACATATGTACATACATATACATATTCTTATTTTAATGCAATCATTGGCAACTTCTGCATCGAAAACAGCAACAACAAGCACCAATCTGAAAATTGAATAAAAATTGTTTCATTGAAAGCTCTTTAAATTATCCAAGCGATTGTAAAACTGGTAGCACACGTCCAATTAATGTAGGGATAAGTATCAAACGACGCCTTTTCTACCCGGTATCCCTAATCCTAAAGCGTTTCCATGGTATTTATGTATAGTGCGCGTTGTTTTTAACCTACCCCGACATTTTTGGACGTGTTTTAGCAGAATACGTTTACAAAATATGAAAAACAACACAAATTACTTACCCAAAACTTTTTGCAAAACTTCACAACTTATTCGCAAGTTAAGAAACTATAAATTTCACAATATATTAATTATTTATAATATTTACAACTTTTCATCAAGTCGGTATCTACACACTGACTTAAATTCTGTTCTTTTGAGAACAATTCTGTTCACAAGCTTTGATGGGGAACAGATGAGGCTCGAAAACAACACTTTCTCATGTTAAAACAAACCGATTATAGTGTAAAGGATACACACTAATGTAATTCTAATACAGAAATGTTTCATGTTATTCTAACCATACGCTTCATGTTAAAATGTTGGGGAACAGATGGCAGTCGAAAACAAGACTTTCTCATGTTAAAACAAACCGAATTTAGTGTAAGGGATACACACTAATGTAATTCTTATGCAGAAGTACTTCATGTTATTTTAACTATACGCTTCATGTTAAAATGTTCGTGTTGATTTTCCGAAATTGTTTTTGTTTTACGTACAAGAGGTGTTCATGTTGATTTAACATGAATCATGTTAACTAAAAATGTAAGAAATTTTTCTGTGTGCACAAACATACGTACAGACAGACAGAAATTTACAATTTTATTATATGTAGAGATTATGAAAAGGTCAGATATATAACCGGCAGGCAGGAAAAAAAATTTGGAGGGAAAAAGAGGGCGCGGCGCGGCGCGGACCGCACGCCGGAGCGCGATCCGCGTACCGCCCCGTTGGGAGTTATTTCATATTTTTTGGAAACTGGGGCCTCATTATGAAATAACTACCAAAAATTGGGACTTATTTCATTTCCTTCCTTGGGAGTTGTTTCATTTGTTAAGGTTGGGACTTATTTGATTTTTTGGTGGCCGCCGTGGTGTAGCGGTTAAGTGTTCGGCCTTCTACACCAAGTCGCGGCGGTTCGATGCCCGGCAAAAGTAACATCAAAAATTATTTAGAAAAAGAATTTTTCTAAACGGGGTCGCCCATCGGCAGTAGTTTGGCAAACTCTCCGGCTGTATTTCTGCCATGAGAAGCTTCTCAGCAAAAAATTCATTTGCTTTGCAAGTGCCGTTCGGAGTCGGCAAAAAACTATAGGTCCCGCCAACTTGTAGGAAAAAACTCAAAAGCAACACACCACAAATTGGAAAGAGAAGCTCGGGTAAAAATCTCGTTAGAGGTTATGATAACCTGTTGGTATATCGCCGCCATTAGTTTTTTTTTTTTTATTTCATTGGGACTTATTTCATGGGACTTATTTCATTTGGGATTTATTTCGTGGTACCGCTTATCTTGTGGATGAAAACTTCATTTTACAAACATTTACTCTGGACACATTGGAGATAAGTGAGAAGCACACAGCCGATAATATTAAAGCGAAAATTCAACCCATTTCAATATACTGGGGGATTAATAGTGTGTCAACAATTGTAACAGATAACGCTGCTAATATAAAATGCGCTATCGGTCAACTTGATTTAATACGATATAAAAATGGCTTAACATGCGCCGCTCACACCTTACAGCTTTGTGTTAACAAAACCTTAGATATCGAATGGCATCACTTATAAACAAAGTTAGCAAAGTGGTAGGACATTTCAAGCATTCATCCTCCGCCTGTTCTGCACTAAGGGAGAAGCAAGATAGGCAACACACTACCGAACAAATTGCCAAAAAACCTCGAAATTCCAGAAATTGATTGGATAAACATACAGAGATTAATTGACGTTTTAATGCCTATAAACATACTGAGAACAAGCAAATACCCATTTCTTTCGGAGAAATCCATATTTTTCTTTCCATCCCTGCAACTTCAGTAAATTCTGAACGTTGCTTTTCATCAGCAGGCATCATTGTTACGGCTAAGCGAAGCTCTTTAATGCCAAAAAACGTGAACATGTTAGTGTTTTTACATCAAAACCAAAAATACATCGACTAAAACTTTGCCAATTACTTACAAATCTTTGATTAATAGGTTAGGTTGGGTTCAAGTGCCTGCCCCAGAGGCACACCTAGGCCAGTATTAAAAGGCCCGTTGTGATACCACCTACACTAGGAAAGTCAGTTCCGGGACCCTGCCATATGGAAAATCCCGGTATTAACGGAATTCTCCACATAGCAGAATCCCGGGACTGACTTTCCTATACCGACACCGTTACTCCTCCTCGAACCATTTAGATGACTTGATGAAGGCCATCAGGTCCTTTATGTCCAGCTCCGTGACCTGGCGTAGGCTGACCAGGAAAGGAACTCCCAAAAAGCGCATTCTCGCGCCACTTAAAGCCGGGCAGTTGCAGATGAGGTGCTCCACCGTTTCCTCCTCCTCATCATCCTTACAACTCCTACAGCATCGTCGGTAGGGCACACCAAGTCTTTCTGCGTGCCTACCAATGAGGCAGTGCCCAGTTAATACGCCTATTAATATGGAGATTTCACTTCTCCTTAGGGCATAAATTTGTCTTGATCTTTTATGATCCCATTTCGGCCAGGTTTCTTTGGATATCCGGCATCCTGGAGATTGCAGCCATCTTTCGTTGGCTTGGCGGAGTGTGTACTGCTTTTCAGCATAAGCTTGCATGTGGCAAACGGCATACCTAAGCGCTCTTTATCCCGAAGAACCTGCTTGGTCGTGCCCTGCCTCGCAAGTTCGTCTGCCCTACAATTTCCCTCAATGTCCCTACGCCCCGGGACCCATGTGAGGTTAACGCGATTCTGTTGGAGTTGTTATATGGCAGCTCAGAATGTCGTCAAGCTCTTTAAGAGCCAAATAAGAGCGGTAAGCGTTAAATAGCTGTCAAAAATCCTCATGCCCATACAATTTGTAGGAACCATGCCGAAAACGCGCGGCGGTTTTTCCTCACTGTGTAAATGGTGTGCCGGTGACCAAGGGAGACATCCCGTGACAGTTCTGAGTGCGGTGTTCTAACAGATCTGCAACTTCATACAACAAGGCCCGGGGATCATATCAGCGACACGTAGGTCAGAAAGCCACTTAATGATTTTGTTGCGGATCGCGGTTAAACAGGCAGCGAAAGTCAATATGCTAATTTGGAGTATGAGACAGTCGTGAGCTTAGTGCCGTCGAGGATAAGGTTCCATGCCGCGAAAAAATCAGAGAGGGTCGGGAGGTAACCATTTATTTGGGGAACACAGCTCATCGAGGAGTAAACGGCAATAGTTAACGGTCTAACTACGAAGAGTTAGGATCGAGGATGGTCGATTGTAACCGCTAACTCAAAATTAAATCCCGCATATCAATAAATACAGCTCAATAGTAGAGCTTACGGTTCGAGATCGAGCACAAACGAGAATTTCGAGACTCGAGAGTTCGAGAGCTCGAGTTATCGTTTCAATCTCGGGTCTCGCCACTTTCGCGAGCATTATCGAGACAAGTTATTAGTAGAATTCATTTATTTACCATTTAAAAAAATAAATTGTAACATATAAAAGTTGTTTATTATACATAAACAATAAGAAAATAATAACATGTTGTATTAATCAAAGATTCCCCTCCCAATCCAGGGTGTTATGCGATCACGTGCCCATTGGACGTTTGCAGCCGGGAGGCAAATCGTGGCTGTAATCGAACGGAGCCTCTCTGATACCGGGCCGCCTCGGCGAGGGGTCGTACGAACAAGATGATAAATAGTAACAAAAACCCTAAAACTAAATATACAACAATGTATACTGCACAGCAGAGGAGGAAAATGCTGGAGCAAGCGAGAACGCAACGTCGGAGGACAAACTCCACTTCTCTATCAGCCGAGAGATCGACAGCGATGGCAACTACGGGTCGATTAGCTCTGGCTAACAAGGGGGCAATCCCAAAAGTAAGTACCGGTACAAACACAGTGAAGCCAACAACGGCTGATGCTAAGGTCCCCAGAGATCCAAGTAAGGGAACGACCGCGATGGCAACGGGTCGTAATTTACCCCAAAATACATCTCCCAGTCGCTCTGAGTACTTGCACAAAAGAGCGGCCGCGAGGATTCTGAAGAAATACGAGGGTATTTCACAAGAGACGCTATCGCCGAATGCTAGAAAGACGGTGGAGATGGCTGAAGCTATCTTACCGAACTTCCAAAGCGATTACGCGAGGATGCAAAAACTGTTGCACTGTACAAGGCAGCAGCTGCAAGACTGGGTGAGATCTACCAAGGGGCAAGAATCGAGGTTGTCGACTGGAAGGACATCCCGGCTCGGCCAAGGGCAAGAGCGTGGATTCCTGCTATCCCTGCTGAACCTGAGAGAATTCTCAGGATGCTGAGGATCATGAACCCGTCTCTCCCGACGCAGGACTGGGGTGTCAATCTGGTCGAGGATGCGGTAGGGCCTGACAGGCAAGTGGTCTTCACCTTGACTAAGGAAGCACTCGAGCCCCTTAAACGGTGCAATGGACGAGTGCACTACGGCATGGGTCAGATCGTGATCCACGTATACCGCGGCGATGCACAGCGCGCTGCTATTTCGGCTGCACCGGAGGGCTCGGACATCGCAGTGCCGGTAGAGGAGTCGGAGATGTCCGACTCGGAAAGTATGGTATCTGCCACGTCAAATGGCGAAGGAGCAGTGAACAGCTCGGAGATGGGAGACAGCCTGCTGGGCGGGGAAGACCTCAACGTCACAGTGATAGCAGCTAATCCTGAGCGCACCAATGTCAATACTGCCACAGTTAGTAGGATCTCGGCTACGCCAAATCGTGGTCTGAAAAAATCGTCATTGAAAGATAAGCCTCCAGACGAGGTGGAACTCGACGATACGGCGGTGGCAGGGAAGTCTGAGCGCTCTCATGTTGGTGGTGATTCAGATAAACCTGCACACATCTAAAGAAGCCTCGGCTGCTTTAATCAGTCGTCTCTCTAAAGGCGACATAGATGTGGTCCTCATCCCAGAACCCTGGGTCAACAGCTCAAGGATTTGCGGTTTGGGGACTAAGGGTTTTAAGCTAATCCAAGCCAGCGAGGGGGGCAGGGTTAGAGCCTGTATTTTGGTTTAGTCTGAGCTGAATGCCTTCTCTTGCCCAAGTATACCAATGGTGACGTAACAGCTGCCAGTTTAACAGTCGACAGTACCAGTCTGACGATGGCGTCGGTCTATATGCCCTACGACGCCTGGTGGAAAATTTTTCCATGGTTCATCTTATTATCGGAACTGACGCCAATGCTCATCACGTCCAGTGGGGAAGATCCGATATCAATGCTAGAGGAGAGTCGTTGTTTGATTATTTGTTAACAACTAACCTGGTAGTTTGCAACGTGGGTAACGAACCTACGTTTATTACTAAAACCCGTAGGGAGGTCATAGATCTCACTATTTGCAGCGAAGGCGCTTATGAGTGGGTCAGAAAATGGCGCGTTCTCGATGAACACTCATTCTCCGACCACCGGTACGTAGAATTAGTTCTAGACTTTGCGAGGCAGGGCAGGACCAAGAAGGTTCTTCTGCCCTACAATTTCCCTCAATGTCCCTATGCCCCGGGACCCATGTGAGGTTAACGCGATTCTTTTGGGCCATCTCTTGTAGAGATCGACGACAGCTGAGCGTCAGTTCAGAGTTGAACGAGTAAGAGCCAAGGGATTTGATGGCCGCCTGGCTGTCGCTGAATATAAAAATGTCCTGTCTGATAGGGTGTTGGCCTATCCAAGCCGCGGCGTCCATGATTGCTGAAACTTCAGCCTGGAAACACTGCAGTGATCAGGTAGTCTGAAGGAGAGCTCAAGGTTCAGATCCTTTGAATAAACCCCTCCCCCAACTCTGCCGTCTAACTTCGAGCCATCAGTATAAATGGAAGTGCTGCCATGAGTGACGGGACTCCGATCCTTGCTCTCCTATTCTTCCCTGCTGGGAATGTTGATTTTAAAACCGCTATCTCCGACTGTTGTGGTCGCACAGCGATCTGTGCTCAGCGGAAGAAAGCTATAGGATCCAAAAATACTGGCGTGTCCAGTAATGCTTGCGCCCCAGCCGGACGTTTCCCTTAGACGCAGAGCCGATGCTGCTGCTACCCGGTGCCCTTCCAGATCGAGTGGCAAAATGCCAAGAATGGCCTGGAGTGCTTCATTCGGCGTTGTTCTTAACGCACCGCTTATACAGATCATGCAAGATCTGAAAATCTGTTTTTTTGAGAAAAATTTACCCACGCGCTGCAGGAACCAGACAAGCCGACATATGTTTCGATGATACTGGAATTACATCTCTTCATGGGCTTTTCTTCCCGGCAATGCCAATGTTTTTATACATTTCAAACTCAAAGTACTATTTAATACCTATAAGAATTCCCACTCACAAATGTTCCGGATAAGCTTTACGTGGTGAAGAATCTATGTAGGCAGAGGGGAAATTATTTTCCAGTTTTTAGTTCATTTAAAAAACATTTTAAATTAAAAATATCTTTTTATTCTATTTTTTATTTAATTAAATAAGTAAATCAACTAATAAAAAGGCGAGAATTAAATTGCATACTAAATTTAGTATTTTTATCATTAACTTTAAGTCCAAACACTGTAGGAACGATATGGAATCGGAACAATTTTTGAATAACAAGCCTACTATGTATGTGAAATTCAAATTATTAACCTACAAATTAACTAAACTGCGGTATTTGAAAAGTGAAAAGGCATTTGTGATTAAAAATAATTAAATTTGATTCAACTTTAATTCCAAAAAGCCCGCAATAAAAAGCATATTAATTTTAATATTCAATTGAACGAAAATACTGGGTTTTTACTATTTTCTCTCTATCCGCTCTTACATCCCACAAATGATCATTAGAGCGGGATAGCACTATAAATTACTATAAGATGTATGGATACATACGGAACCCAAAAAAAAAAAAAAAAAAAATGGAAATAAGTATTACATATATGGAAATAATAGAAAAATATGTAAATGAAATTTGACAAAACTTACATGGTTGATGCTGGAACTCGATGAAGGCCTCCGACGATTCCGCTGCTTTGCTGAAAGTTAAAGCTTAGGGCATACACATTTTTTATGTCGATTTTGTTTCATTTCACTTCGTTTCTATATTATTATTTTGTCAAACATATTTAATTTAGTGTATTGGGACACTAACATTATCATAAAAATTATCTCTAATTTTCACTCTTCACTCTCCCAATACAACTTACAATTGTCTCTTTCTGACAATTCTTTTATATATATATTTTTTTTGGGGAACATAATTTTAGAATTTTAAAATTTTTTTCTATCTTTCGGTATTTTCTTTTTGCATAATTATTTAAATTCAATTTAGGGTTTTATTTCCTTTTTTTTTTGAATTTATAAATATATATATATCTATGTATATATAATTTTCTTATTGTTTAAAATTTACGCATATTCATGGGTATCGTTCACTTTTGGACACTATGGTTCGCTCACTCTTTGAGTCATGGTTTTTATAAGTAGCTGAGATTCAGAGTACAGTTTTATCGCTTTTCTGCTCAGCAATAAATTAAACAAATTTTTAAGCAAAAATATTACAATTATAAAAATAAATGCGCATAGGCATTGGAAAATGAAAATTGTGAAAGTCACATATGAAAATTTAGGGATTTTAGGGTAAAATCCCATTTTTTTGTATAGGGTTCAAACATTTTCGCACAGTTTAAAAAAACACAACCCCAGAAAATAAATGTTCACAGGATCTGGATGCCACCAATCATCATCGTCACTGGCACCAACTGTTTGAAACACATCAGGAACTCAGCAACCGGTTTACGCGATTAGAATTTTGTATTTTTACGCGAAAGAAACTTAGGAAAGACCCTTTTTTTAAACTTTGAAAAGACTAATTTAATTTAAACTTTTCGACATAGAAAAAAACCTTCGATCGCGGAAAAATATTTTACCGAGAGCATACCTTTAAGTTAAACTTTATCCAGGAGAAGAGACCGATATGCCTAAGTTCGGGGCTTATATAGGCACGGAAAAACAAGTCAAAAAAGTGGCGTGATGTGGAACGAAGATAATTAAGTAGGGTTGAAGAGAAATATATATATATCGCTGTCCTTTTTTAGTTGTTTTATAGGACATTAACTGACGGTAACTTGTTATTAACCCTTGCATTCCTTAATATCTTTCAATTGATACATGGAATTTCCCTTTGTGGCGAGAACTGTAGCTTTAACAAAAACGGGTGCTAGCTTGGCGTTAAATTTATTGGCTTTGTCGCTCAGAACGAAATTACGCCGATATACATTTTGACCTATACTAAAGGGCTTTGCCCTGCTACGGAGATTGTAGCGTTGAGCTGATTTCTCAAAAGCGTTTTGTATGTTATTGGCCAACTCAGTACGCACGAGTCGGAGTTTGTCTATGCGGTCTATTACACTGTTATGATTCTGATGCATATATGAACTAGTCTGTCAACTGGTATGATTCTGATGTATATATGAACTAGTCTGCCAACTGGTATGATTCTGATGTATATATGAACTATTCTTTCAACTGGTACGATCCCGACGTATATACGAACTAGTATCTTAAATGGTATGACACTGATGTTATTATACAAACAAGTATATCAACTGGTATATTCCTGATGCAGAGGCTGACTAGTCAGCCAATTGGTATGGAGCTGATGCAGAGAAGGACAATTGCCATCTCGTAGGACATCGCCGTGTTAAAAATACCAGTTGCTAATATGGAAAAATTACAGAACTCGAACTAGTTGAGGCCGCCTGGCTGACTGGTATTTGATTAGTATAAAACTAGTTAAGTTGACTGCAGGGTATATTTGCATGAGTTCAATGTAAAAACAATTTTGTTTTTTGCTTCTTCTGTAAAAATTTTTTTATGTCACTTAGGGCCTTTGTGAAACGATATTTGTAACGATATGTATGTATGTAAATTTTTGAGAAACAAATTTACAACTTAAAACTTAAAAACACATGGTCGTTTGTATACTCGAGATCAAGTAGGAACTTATGGTGATTTCGTTTCGAGTAACAATACGTGCGATCTGTTAATATTTTGTGACATTTTATTTACATCCGGCACACCTCAACATGGCGATCTCTCCTATCTTCTAGCGAATGATAGAATGAGATAAGAAGATAGAAACCAAGTCTTTAACGTCTGTGGCAGTGGTCTCACGACCTGGCCCCAGAGATCCAAATAAGGGAACGACCGCGATGGCAACTACGGGTCGAAATTTACCCCAAAAGACATCTCCCAGTCGCTCTGAGTACTTGGACAAAAGAGCGGCCGCGAGGATCCTGAAGAAATACGAGGGTATTTCACAAGAGACGCTATCGCCGAATGCTAGAAAGACGGTGGAGATGGCTGAAGCTATCTTACCGAACTTCCAAAGCGATTACGCGCCAAAGAAGGTTAATGGAAATCCCTTCAAACGCCAGAGATTGGACGTGGATTTAAAACCTCACCCGAAGCGGCAGCAACACGCCCCCGTAGTGGGTAAACTCAGCTTTGCTGAAGTAACTAAGGATAGGATCCTCATAGGCGTCATTGACCGAGGTAACGAAAGCTGGGCCATCCCTAGGGACCAGTGGCGGTACGTCCGGAACGCTATCGGTAATGCCCTTCTCGACATTATGGATGAGTCTCCGGGTGCCACGCCGATGGGTTCTGATGCGGGATGGAACCAGGACCGAATATAGGTATTCGCTTGCGAGGATGCAAAAACTGTTGCACTGTACAAGGCAGCAGCTGCAAGACTGGGTGAGATCTACCAAGGGGCAAGAATCGAGGTTGTCGACTGGAAGGACATCCCGGCTGGCCAAGGGCAAGAGCGTGGATTCCTGCTATCCCTGCTGAACCTGAGAGAATTCTCAGGATGCTGAGGATCATGAACCCGTCTCTCCCGACGCAGGACTGTGTCAATCTGGTCGAGGATGCGGTAGGGCCTGACAGGCAAGTGATTCAGATAAACCTGCACACATCTAAAGAAGCCTCGGCTGCTTTAATCAGTCGTCTCTCTAAAGGCGACATAGATGTGGTCCTCATCCAAGAACCCTGGGTCAACAGCTCAAGGATTTGCGGTTTGGGGACTAAGGGTTTTAAGCTAATCCAAGCCAGCGAGGGGGGCAGGGTTAGAGCCTGTATTTTGGTTTAGTCTGAGCTGAATGCCTTCTCTTGCCCAACTATACCAATGGTGACGTAACAGCTGCCAGTTTAACAGTCGACAGTACCAGTCTGACGATGGCGTCGGTCTATATGCCCTACGACGCCTGGTGGAAAATTTTTCCATGGTTCATCTTATTATCGGAACTGACGCCAATGCTCATCACGTCCAGTGGGGAAGCTCCGATATCAATGTTAGAGGAGAGTCGTTGTTTGATTATTTGTTAACAACAAACCTGGTAGTTTGCAACGTGGGTAACGAACCTACGTTTATTACTAAAACCCGTAGCGAGGTCATAGATCTCACTATTTGCAGCGAAGGCGCTTATGAGTGGGTCAGAAAATGGCGCGTTCTCGATGAACACTCATTCTCCGACCACCGGTACGTAGAATTAGTTTTAGACTTTTCTGTTGAGCAGCCGGTTATGAAACGCAACCCACGTAACACTAACTGGCAGCTACACAATGAAATACTATCTAGGGACTTGCCAGCAGTGCCCCCACAAGTCCCCTCATCAGTAGGGGAGTTGGAGGATCTGGTAAAGACATTTACAACGGCGCTCTCGAATGCCCTAGAGCAGGCTTGCCCAGTGCCAAAACCACGCGGTAAGCATAGGCCGCATTGGTGGTCCTACGACCTGGACTCCCTCCGTAAATCATGTAGGACACAATTTAATAAGGCCAATAGCCTTGGTACGGAGACTCAATGGCTCGAATATAAAGTTAAACTCAGGGCCTACAAAAAAGCTCTGACGCAGGCGAAGAGAGTATCGTGGAGAAATTTATGCACTGGGGTCGAAAATGTCGACGATACAGCGAGACTTAGACGAGTGCTCTCAAAAGCTCAAACAGCCACAAGCTATTTGCGCAAACCTGACGGATCCTGGACCAGCACGGAGAGGCAAACCCTAGAGCTGCTCCTGAATACGCACTTCCCAGGGAACTTCCATGAGGAACCCCTAGCACCTACAACAAGGGAAGGTAGTGGCATATGCAGATGACTTAGCTATAGTATATAGGGGAAAATTCCCACAAACCCTGTGCGACTTGATGCAAGTAGCACTGGGAGAGGTTTCCTCATGGTGCTCGCGCTGCGGACTGAGCATCAACCCGGGAAAAGTAGAACTGGTCCTTTTCAAAAACCGCTATAAGATACCACCGCTAATACTATCAAAACTGAATAACGTTCTGGATAGGAAACTAACCTGGAAGGAGAATGTTCTTCAGCGCCAGAAGAAAGCGTGTATTGCACCCTACACGTGCAAAAGAGCCATTGGAAAGAAATGGGGCTCAGCCCCAAAATATCCAAATGGATCTACACTGCAATCATTCGACCAATCATGCTCTATGGAGTTGTGGTATGGTGGCCTGCGCTGAGCAAGGCAACAAACCTTAATCTGCTAGGTAAAGTACACAGATCTTGCATGATCTGTATAAGCGGTGCGTTAAAAACAACGCCCAATGAAGCACTCCAGGCCACTCTTGGCATTTTGCCACTCGATCTGGAAGGGCACCGAGTAGCAGCAGCATCGGCTCTGCGTCTAAGGGAAACGTCCGGCTGGGGCGCAAGCACTACTGGACACGCCTGTATTTTGGGATCCTATAGCTTTCTTCCGCTGAGCACAGATCGCTGTGCGACCACAACAGTCGGAGATAGCGGTTTTAAAATCAACATTCCCAGCAGGGAAGAATAGGAGAGCAAGGATCGGAGTCCCGTCACTCATGGCAGCACTTCCATTTATACTGATGGCTCGAAGTTAGACGGCAGAGTTGGGGGAGGGGTTTATTCAAAGGATCTGAACCTTGAGCTCTCCTTCAGACTACCTTATCACTGCAGTGTTTCCAGGCTGAAGTTTCAGCAATCATGGACGCCGCGGCTTGGATAGGCCAACACCCTATCAGACAGGACATTTTTATATTCAGCGACAGCCAGGCGGCCATCAAATCCCTTGGCTCTTACTCGTTCAACTCTGAACTAACGCTCAGCTGTCGTCGATCTCTACAAGAGATGGCCCAAAAGAATCGCGTTAACCTCACATGGGTCCCGGGGCATAGGGACATTGAGGGAAATTGTAGGGCAGAAGAACCTTCTTGGTCCTGCCCTGCCTCGCAAAGTCTAGAACTAATTCTACGTACCGGTGGTCGGAGAATGAGTGTTCATCGAGAACGCGCCATTTTCTGACCCACTCATAAGCGCCTTCGCTGCAAATAGTGAGATCTATGACCTCCCTACGGGTTTTAGTAATAAACGTAGGTTCGTTACCCACGTTGCAAACTACCAGGTTAGTTGTTAACAAATAATCAAACAACGACTCTCCTCTAGCATTGATATCGGAGCTTCCCCACTGGACGTGATGAGCATTGGCGTCAGTTCCGATAATAAGATGAACCATGGAAAAATTTTCCACCAGGCGTCGTAGGGCATATAGACCGACGCCATCGTCAGACTGGTACTGTCGACTGTTAAACTGGCAGCTGTTACGTCACCATTGGTATACTTGGGCAAGAGAAGGCATTCAGCTCAGACTAAACCAAAATACAGGCTCTAACCCTGCCCCCCTCGCTGGCTTGGATTAGCTTAAAACCCTTAGTCCCCAAACCGCAAATCCTTGAGCTGTTGACCCAGGGTTCTGGGATGAGGACCACATCTATGTCGCCTTTAGAGAGACGACTGATTAAAGCAGCCGAGGCTTCTTTAGATGTGTGCAGGTTTATCTGAATCACCACCAACATGAGAGCGCTCAGACTTCCCTGCCACCGCCGTATCGTCGAGTTCCACCTCGTCTGGAGGCTTATCTTTCAACGACGATTTTTTCAGACCACGATTTGGCGTAGCCGAGATCCTACTAACTGTGGCAGTATTGACATTGGTGCGCTCAGGATTAGCTGCTATCACTGTGACGTTGAGGCCTTCCCCGTCCAGCAGGCTGTCTCCCATCTCCGAGCTGTTCACTGCTCCTTCGCCATTTGACGTGGCAGATACCATACTTTCCGAGTCGGACATCTCCGACTCCTCTACCGGCACTGCGATGTCCGAGCCCTCCGGTGCAGCCGAAATAGCAGCGCGCTGTGCATCGCCGCGGTATACGTGGATCACGATCTGACCCATGCCGTAGTGCACTCGTCCATTGCACCGTTTAAGGGGCTCGAGTGCTTCCTTAGTCAAGGTGAAGACCACTTGCCTGTCAGGCCCTACCGCATCCTCGACCAGATTGACACCCCAGTCCTGCGTCGGGAGAGACGGGTTCATGATCCTCAGCATCCTGAGAATTCTCTCAGGTTCAGCAGGGATAGCAGGAATCCACGCTCTTGCCCTTGGCCGAGCCGGGATGTCCTTCCAGTCGACAACCTCGATTCTTGCCCCTTGGTAGATCTCACCCAGTCTTGCAGCTGCTGCCTTGTACAGTGCAACAGTTTTTGCATCCTCGCGTAATCGCTTTGGAAGTTCGGTAAGATAGCTTCAGCCATCTCCACCGTCTTTCTAGCATTCGGCGATAGCGTCTCTTGTGAAATACCCTCGTATTTCTTCAGAATCCTCGCGGCCGCTCTTTTGTGCAAGTACTCAGAGCGACTGGGAGATGTATTTTGGGGTAAATTACGACCCGTTGCCATCGCGGTCGTTCCCTTATTTGGATCTCTGGGGACTTTAGCATCAGCCGTTGTTGGCTTCACTGTGTTTGTACCGGTACTTACTTTGGGGATTGCCCCCTTGTTAGCCAGAGCTAATCGACCCGTAGTTGCCATCGCTGTCGATCTCTCGGCTGATAGAGAAGTGGAGTTTGTCCTCCGACGTTGCGTTCTCGCTTGCTCCAGCATTTTCCTCCTCTGCTGTGCAGTATACATTGTTGTATATTTAGTTTTAGGGTTTTTGTTACTATTTATCATCTTGTTCGTACGACCCCTCGCCGAGGCGGCCCGGTATCAGAGAGGCTCCGTTCGATTACAGCCACGATTTGCCTCCCGGCTGCAAACGTCCAATGGGCACGTGATCGCATAACACCCTGGATTGGGAGGGGAATCTTTGATTAATACAACATGTTATTATTTTCTTATTGTTTATGTATAATAAACAACTTTTATATGTTACAATTTATTTTTTTAAATGGTAAATAAATGAATTCTACTAATAACTTGTCTCGATAATGCTCGCGAAAGTGGCGAGACCCGAGATTGAAACGATAACTCGAGCTCTCGAACTCTCGAGTCTCGAAATTCTCGTTTGTGCTCGATCTCGAACCGTAAGCTCTACTATTGAGCTGTATTTATTGATATGCGGGATTTAATTTTGAGTTAGCGGTTACAATCGACCATCCTCGATCCTAACTCTTCGTAGTTAGACCGTTAACTATTGCCGTTTACTCCTCGATGAGCTGTGTTCCCCAAATAAATGGTTACCTCCCGACCCTCTCTGATTTTTTCGCGGCATGGAACCTTATCCTCGACGGCACTAAGCTCACGACTGTCTCATACTCCAAATTAGCATATTGACTTTCGCTGCCTGTTTAACCGCGATCCGCAACAAAATCATTAAGTGGCTTTCTGACCTACGTGTCGCTGATATGATCCCCGGGCCTTGTTGTATGAAGTTGCAGATCTGTTAGAACACCGCACTCAGAACTGTCACGGGATGTCTGCCTTGGTCACCGGCACACCATTTACACAGTGAGGAAAAACCGCCGCGCGTTTTCGGCATGGTTCCTACAAATTGTATAGGCATGAGGATTTTTGACAGCTATTTAACGCTTACCGCTCTTATTTGGCTCTTAAAGAGCTTGACGACATTCTGAGCTGCCATATAACAACTCTGTTTGATCCAAAGGTGCCCAGACAGACCCTCAACAGCATTCACACAGAACAGACGCGGTCTTGGTCAGCACCCAGTCCACGAATGCCTTCGTGCGATTACAAGTAGTACTGGTTGCTCCAGATGAATGTGAACTCCCGAAGGAAACCAGAGGCACTCTGGCCCAACTTCGATAAGAGTACTGTAATGGGTTCAACTGTTGCGGCTCGTCCCCCATGATACCCACCCATTCTAAGACCAATCTCACTCTGGTCCAAGGCTGATGAAAGGGCCCTTTTAAAGGGGTGCCGTTAGAAGAGATTGACGACAACTTGAGGAAATGAGCATATGACCGAACTACGCATCGCTACAACAAAAACAAAAGAAAAACATACAGCACAAGGTCAACATTCGCACGCCATAACCTGGCCTGTTTGTTTAATAGTGAGCTCTTTATGATACATTTTCTTATTTAGTGGCGAGGGGGCGAGTTACAATTCCGATTTATGACGAAATGGAAATGAAAAATAGGATAATTTAATTCAAATTAAAATTCAATTAATTCAATTAAGACCGCCTACAACCTAATATTTAGGAGTACAGTCTCAGATCTAATATATGTATTTATATCTGTCCATTTCGCTCTCTGAATTCAATAGCCAACGTAATAAAGATCCTTCCAATAATTAAAAACCAACCCATTTTTAATGCACTGAAATAAAAAGGTTGAAAGTGCACATTGAAAGTAACATATCAAAACCACTTTCAAAGCGATTTTGGTAATACTGTAAATATTACAGTATTTACTGTAAAATTGGCAGTAAAAACATGTGATTTTTGAAAAATATCAATTAATGATATGTGTCCACTTTTAAATTTACAGTAATTCATGTCAATATGATAGTATATTCGAAGAATGATAGGGGGTCACTTTCAAAATTGATATTACCCACTGTTGGACGAAAAATTACGGGGTTTACTGTTAATTTGACGGCTGTTTCTTGTAGATTTTTTTTTTTTCAGTGTGCTACATACCTGGATGTTCAAGGCGAAATATGTACCTATATGAAAATTTAAAATAATTTTTTAGAGAATATTAAAAAGAGCATCTTCTCAATAATATGTGATTTCATTTTGAAAACATTAATAATCAAATCTTCTTGTTAGGAACCCTAAGACCATCTTATTAATACATACAATTATGCGGAAATCAGTTAATAAGTCATATCTTCTTGTTAGGAACCCTAAGATCATCTTATTAAAATAAGAAGTTTTTTCTCTTTCATCTTTTTTTAAAATGTTTTCATTAGGTCGCTTTCGTCGTTCTTGTGCCCGGATTTTTGCATTCGATTTTGAACCAACTTCCTTGAAATTTTCTCCACAGTTCAGGTCGCGATGACAATGCAATATTATGAAAAAAAAAAAAAAATCCGATAGGTGGCGCGTGGGTCGCTATATTTTCAAAAATCGCGTTTATGGTCCGATTTGGCTGAAATTCGGAACATGTATTACCACTATGAAAAGAAATATTTTCCTAAAAAAAAATCCGCTAGGTGGAGCTGAGATCGGGGTAATAAAAACTGAAAATCCTAATTATGGACCGATTTAGCTGATATTTAGCGTATTACTTAATCAATTTTCAAATGTTCAAAAAAAAATTGGACCTGCTAGGTGGCGCGTGAGTCGCTCTATTTAAGAAATGCGAAGGTCTGTTTTCGGTGTCGATTAATTTGTTTTTCAACGAACTTCCCGTTGAGGTAGAATCTTGAAATTTTCATCGTCGTTTAGTTTTCTCGCCCCACGCAATATAACCAAAATAATTCCGATAGGTGGCGCACAGGTAGAGATATTTGAAAAGTTTCATTTCCAGAGATTTTGCTTTGGATTTTGAACTAACTTCCCATTGAGCTGGGGTTTTGAAATTTTCACCATCGTTCAGGTTTCGCTGACAATGCATTATACCAAAAAAAATCCAAAATATTGCTTTAATTACAAAATTCCCATTTATCGGCCTATCTTCCTTATTGCTATCTGAATATTTCGTACACATGCTATAATGCGCATGCTATAATGCGTTTTCAGCGCAATAAACAACGTCATCTGCATACATTTAGGCGCAGTCACTGTTGCACAAAGGAAAGATAATGTGTTTTATAATGCTTAAAAGAAAATAATTTTATTCATGTAACCATAGACACACCGCGTAAAGCGTGTAAACGTAGAAAATTGCCGAATGCGTAAATGAACTGTCAAAATTTTTATGGAACGAAGTTTACACAAATTCAGTAAACTTCCGCGAGGAGTTTAGTGTGTAAACACCTCGAAATATTACTCAATTCGATTACGCTGTTCGACATGTAGTTTTTCAAAGCAGCCAATGCACACTAGACAAAAATAGAAGAATATGCTAAAAAGTGGGTCAAAAATTTAATTAATGGGAATTTCAAAATAAAAAGTATTCACATAAATTTATCTATATCGTTCATCTAACTGAGCTGACTTGAATTTTGTGAACTGAGCCACCTACAATTTTTTCGACGGCTATCTATTTTAATGAAAGTTGGTAGTATGGCTCACAACGATTAAACAAAAATGCATATACAACAATTTTTCAAAATTCGAATTATTTTCAAAGTTATAGCTATCAACACTTTTCGAAATTCCTGACTTTTTGATGATTTTCTCATGGTTGGGCAAACCGATTTTTCTAATTTTTTAAATATATATCACAGATGGCATCTTCTACCAAACAACGATTCAAATTTTTGGAAAAAAAAATTTTTTGCAAACATTTTTCGCAATTTTCAACTTCTCCATCGTGGTCAGATGGCGCTTTTTTATGATGTTGTAGGGCATTCCATTAGTAACTATTAGCAAAAAAAAAAAACAAGTAAGGAAAGCTGTCTTCGGCTGTGCCGAAGGCTATATACCTTTCATGAATAAGCGTCATAATATTCACTGTTCGATCCCCAGTACAGCCTGTGTCAATTTAACTTTAGCTCATACCGAAATTATCGGAACTATCGATTATATGGGGGCGATGTGTTTTTTGTTGGTCCAATCTCATTGATTTTTAACATCGATATTCCACTTTCTAACAGAGCAATAGTTACGAAATTTCACGACCCTACATATATAATTATAGGAGTTATAGCCCGAAATCCGTTTATCGGAACAATCGATTGTATGGGGGCTATGTGAAATATTTATCCCATTTCAATGATTTTCAACATCGATAGTTTGCATATAAAAATAGCGATGCTTCCACAATTTCACGTTCCTACGTGTTTAATTACAGGAGTTATAGCCCAAAATCCGTTTATCGGAATAATCGGTTGTATGGGAGCTATATGTAATATCGGTCCGATCTTGCTGGTTCGACAAATGATTCCTATATTGGAAAATGGTGGCCGCATACCAAATTTCAGCCAAATATCTTAAAAAATGAGGGACTAGTTTGCGTTCAAACAAACAGACGGACAGACGGACATGGCTAAATCGAATCAACTCATCGTCCTGATCATAACGGTATACTTATTAGTGGGTCTATCTCTTATTCTTCTCATACTTACAAACATCGGACCAAAGTTATAATACCATTTCATGTCCATGAAAGGTATACAAAATTTTTGGCACTCTAAGGGAGCGGAAGTTATTTACATTTTTTACTTTCTTAGTACACAGTACGTAGAGAAAAAAAAATATCATGAAAAATTAAATAGTCTGTAAAAAAATGTAAATAACTCCCGCTCCCTTAAAGTGCCAAAAAATTTTTTTTTGCTAATAGTTACTAATGGAATGCCCAACAACATCATACAAAAGCGCCATGTGGCCACGATGGAAAAGTTAAAAATTGCGAAAAACGTCTGCAAAAAAAAATTTTTTGCAAAAATTGTAATCGTCGTTTGGAAGAAGATACCATCTTTTATATATATTTAAAAAATTAGCAAAATCGGTTTAACCAATCGTGAGAAATTCATCAAAAAGTGAGGAATTTCGAAAAGTGTTGATAGCCATAACTTTGAAAATAATTCGAATTTCGAAAAGCTGGCCCAAACGTATTTTTTTTCTTGTTGTTGTGAACCATACAAAATAGTTTCAGAAAGGTAGTACAACTTCGAAAAAAAGTGGCTCACTTCACAAAATTTAACTCAGCTGTTAAATGTATATATTTACGCTTTCGTTAAGTTATATGGTTACACTAATATGACACAGAATATCCAATTACAATCTTAGAAATTTTCACAGACTCACAACTAAAAAGTATGAAATAAAAAATAGAATAAAAAAAAATATTTTTAATTTAAAATGTTTTTAAAATGAACTAAAAACTGGAAAATAATTTCCCCTCTGCCTACATAGATTCTTCACCACATAAAGATTATCTGGAACATTTGTGAGTGGGAATTCTTATAGGTATTAAATAGTACTTGGAGTTTGAAATGTATAATAAATATAGTTTAAAAAAACTAAAACTCACGCTTTTAGAGAGTATTGAACTAAAAATTTGAAAATAATTTTAAAAACCCTACACAGTAGTATTGTGGAAAAAGTGTGGTCCGCTTTGTTCCATAATCTTCGTTTTTTATTTAAATTATTTTTACCTTTTTAGTGCAATATTCTTTAAAAGCGCGTGTTTTCGCTTTTTAAACTATATTTATTTTTACTTTTTAGTTAAGTGTGTTATGAAGTAATCGATGTATATGTATATCGAAGTATACCGCATTGCAAACGAAACCTCTGGACCTTCCCTTTCGTTTGATATAGGTAGTAGGCATTATGACCGATAACTTAGTTATCGATAAATATATATATAAGTCCAAATACAACCTCCTATCGTTTAACACCCACATTGAAGGCACATTCAAGGTTTTTCTGACAGTCATATGCCACTATCGGGTAGACTGAAGTAGAGTTACATACAAACAAGCAAAAATACATATGAATGTATGTACAAGTAAAGCTAATGAAAGCGCAGTAAATAAACTAGCATTATGTGGGAAAAGCGTCGAGCGCTTATTGTTAGGGAATTTTAAGGCATTTGGCCTCAGATTTTGACAATAACTCAGTTATCGATAAATTTATCGATATATATCGAAGTCCAAATGAAGCCTGGGGCCTTTCCCTTTCGTTTGATACCCATATTGTAGGGAATTTTTTAGGTTTTTGGGCAATCATATTTTGACCGATAACTCAGTTATCGATAAATTTATCGAAATATATCGAAGTCCAAATGAGACCTGGGGCCTTCACTTTTCGTTTGATACCCATATTGTAGAGAATTTTTTAGGTTTTTGGGCAATTATATTTTGACCGATAACTCAGTAATCGATAAATTTATCGAAATATGTCGATGTCCAAGTGAAACCTGGGACCCTCACCTTTCGTTTGATACCCATATTGTGGGGAATTTTTAAGGTTTTTGGGCAATCATATTTTGACCGATAACTCAGTTATCGATAAATTTATCGAAGTCCAAATGAGACCTGGGGCCTTCACCTTTCGTTTGATACCCATATTGTAGGGAACTTTTCAGGTTTTTGGGCATTTATATTTTGACCGATAACTCAGTTATCGATCAATTTATCGAAATATGTCGATGTCCAAATGAAACCTGGGGCCCTCCCTTTTCGTTTGATACCCATATTGTAGGGAATTTTTCAGGTTTTTGGGCAATCATATTTTGACCGATAACTCAGTTATCGATAAATTTATCGAAATATGTCGATGTCCAAATGAAACCTGGGGCCTTCACCTTTCGTTTGATACCCATAATGTAGGGATTTTTTAGGTTTTTGGGCTATCATATTTTGACCGATAACTCAGTTATCGATAAATCTATCGAAATATATCGAAGTCCAATTGAAACCTGGGGCCTTCCCCTTTCGTTTGATACCCATATTGTAGGGAAATTTTAAGGTTTTCGGGCAACCACATTTTGACCGATAACTCAGTTATCGATAAATTTATCGAAATATGTCGATGTCCAAGTGAAACCTGGGGACTTCACCTTTCGTTTGATACCCATATTGTAGGGATTTTTTTAGGTTTTTGGCCAATCATATTTTGACCGATAACTCAGTTATCGATAAATTTATCGAAATATATCGAAGTCCAAATGAAACCTGGGCCCACATTTTGACCGATAACTCAGTTATAGATAAATTTATCGAAATATGTCGATGTCCAAGTGAAACATGGGGACTTCACCTTTCGTTTGATACCCATATTGTAGGGAATTTTTTAGGCCTTTTTTACGTTTTTGGGCAATCATATTTTGACCGATAACTCAGTTATCGATAAATCTATCGAAATATATCGAAGTCCAAATGAAACCTGGGGCCTTCCCCTTTCGTTTGATACCCATATTGTAGGGAAATTTTAAGGTTTTCTGGCAACCACATTTTGACCGATAACTCAGTTATCGATAAATTTATCGAAATATGTCGATGTCCAAATGAAACCTGGGGACTTCACCTTTCGTTTGATACCCATATTGTAGGGATTTTTTTAGGTTTTTGGGCAATCATATTTTGACCGATAACTCAGTTATCGATATATCGAAGTCCAAATGAAACCTGGGGCCCACATTTTGACCGATAACTCAGTTATCGATAAATTTATCGAAATATGTCGATGTCCAAGTGAAACATGGGGACTTCACCTTTCGTTTGATACCCATATTGTAGGGAATTTTTTAGGCCTTTGGGCCTTCATATTTTGATATGTCGATGTCCAAGATAAATTTATCGAAATATTTCGATGTCCAAATGAAACCTGGGGCCCTCCCCTTTCGTTTGATACCCATATTGTAGGGAATTTTTCAGGTTTTTAGGCAATCATATTTTGACCGATAACTCAGTTATCGATAAATTTATCGAAATATGTCGATGTCCAAAAGAGACCTGGGGCCTTCACCTTTCGTTTGATACCCATATAGTAGTGAATTTTTTAGGTTTTTGGGCAATCATATTTTGACCGATAACTCAGTTATCGATAAATTTATCGAAATATATCGAAGTCCAAATGAAACCTGGGCCCACATTTTGACCGATAACTCAGTTATAGATAAATTTATCGAAATATGTCGATGTCCAAGTGAAACATGGGGACTTCACCTTTCGTTTGATACCCATATTGTAGGGAATTTTTTAGGCCTTTGGGCCTTCATATTTTGATATGTCGATGTCCAAGATAAATTTATCGAAATATTTCGATGTCCAAATGAAACCTGGGGCCCTCCCCTTTCGTTTGATACCCATATTGTAGGGAATTTTTCAGGTTTTTAGGCAATCATATTTTGACCGATAACTCAGTTATCCATAAATTTATCGAAATATGTCGATGTCCAAAAGAGACCTGGGGCCTTCACCTTTCGTTTGATACCCATATAGTAGTGAATTTTTTAGGTTTTTGGGTAATCATATTTTGACCGATAACTCAGTTATCGATAAATTTATCGAAATATGTCGATGTCCAAATGAAACCTGGGGCGTTCCCTTTCGTTTGATACCCATATTTTAGGGACATTTTACGGTTTTTGGGCCACTGGGGCTTAAACCGAACGAGAGTTACATACATACAAGCAAGCAAGCAAACAAACAAACATACAAGTGAACCTAATAAAAGCGTGGTAAAAACATTTGGCGCTTGCTATATCGTGAAAAGATGTTTTTTTTTTAGAAAAGCTCATATCGGTAGTAAGATTGTTAGAAATTAATGCGAACCATCTTTAGCGTGCGCCAATGTTTTTAGACAAACCTATTTAAACTGCTCGATTCCTTGGATGACAATTTAGGACAAACGCGTTACTTCTGGGCAGACTAGGCTTCTTTACAATAGCAACAACAACGGAAACAATTATCAGACCTTTTCTAGGCAATGCAATGCTTCCTAAAGGAGCGAACAGTTCTTTCGTAGGAGTGCTAATGGGAGCGAGGAGTAAGTACGGAGTCTTTCCGGAATCCAATAAGGGAGTTTGTATTAAGGGAACGCCCTAGGTGGGTGAGCGCAACGCCCTGGAAATCATAACGACGCACCTTACGGACTCGTCTGGTTAGATGGTATGAAGTAGAGCTGATGATACCCGAAAGGCACGGGTACCCGGGCAGGCTATTACCCGGGCATTACCCGGGCAGGCTATTACCCGGGCATTACCCGGACCCGCTATTACCCGGGTAATACCCGGGCATCATATGGCAAATTTCTACTGTAAGCATGCTTGGTTTCTTTCAAATATTCAATTCAGTGTACCAGGCGCACAGAATTTATATGTAAGCAAATAAAAAAAGCAGAAATGAAAATTCAGTTAATACAGTTTTGAGCAAAACATAAGAATCGTAAACGGAAATTTATACAATTTCTTTCATATCAATTTGTGGTGTAATCTTATAAAAAAAAAAAAAAAAAAAAAAAATAATGGCGGCGATATACCAACAGGTTATCATAACCTCTAACGATATTTTTAGCCGAGCTTCTCTTTCCAACTTGTGGTGTGTTGCTTTTTGAGTTTTCCTACAAGTTGGCGGGACCTACAGTTTTTTGCCGCCTCCGAACGGCACTTGCAAAGCAAATGAATTTTTTGCTGAGAAGCTTCTCATGGCAGAAATACACCCGGAGAGTTTTCCAAACTACTGCCGAGGGGCGACCCCGTTTAGAAAAATTCTTTTTTCTAAAGAATTTTTGATGTTACTTTTGGCGGGCATCGAACCGCCACGACTTGGTGTAGAAGGCCGAACACTTAACCGCTACACCACGGCGGCCGCCCGTATAAAGCTGTTAGTAATAATAAGTGTAATACTAAGAACATACAAATTAGGAGAATATTAAGAAGTCTATACACACAGATTGATTTTTTTGACAACATGAACCATGTTAAACTAACAAGAAAGGTCCTGTTGAATTTGCATGAGATAATGAGGCAGATTGTGTTGTTTTAACAGGAAGGCATGATGTGTTGAAAGAAATGCATGTCAATTTTATAGCAATTCATGTGAATTTAACACGAAGTCAAGTTTTTTAACATGAGCGATAGTGTTGAAAAAAATAACCGGAAAAGTGTTGATTTTACATGAACATTTTTCCCGAAAATCTTATTTTTTTTTATCGCAGATGCAACTCATAAAATGACTGCAAGTACTCAAAAATATAAGATTCATTGCAAAAAGAATGATTTATAGGCTTGGGGAAAAGCAGATATATATATACTCGCTGAAAAAAGGAGCAAATCATTAAAACGACCAAGTCAGCCAAAAAAATAAAAAATTAATGTCAGATCAAAAAAGTGGTAAAATATGGCCCGGGATAGCCGGTAACCAGTTGTTTGCTCTGTAGCAAAGGATAATTGATTGCTTTCACCCCAAAAAGTACAAGCTTTCTAAGTGAGGTAAAAGAGCCAACCTATATCTTAACATTTTTCCATCCTTTTTGGATTTAAAGCTATACCTCGAAGTTAAAATAGCTATAATTTTTATATATGGTCCCAATGTTTTACACCTTGCTGTAGTATTAAAACTTAAAAAAAGGCTGCTGGCGTATTTGTCAGTGCAGCTGATACTTTTTCGAAACAAAGTTTTGTTCAAGTTTTGTATCAGGCGCACAAAATTTACATAAAATAATAGTAGGTTGCTACAAAAACAAAAACTCAATTGGAAATAAAATTTCTGCTGCAAACTGGTGTGTACAGAAGGGGGCGTAAGTGGGGCTACTACCCCTATCCACTCAACTTACTATTACATTCCACTGAAAAGTAGCATCTATAATACAGTTTTTCAATAGTAAAATATGTTTAAAGTCTCGCCTGTGCTCACAGTGTCCGGGAAGTGTATTTTTTTTTGTTATGAAAATCTTCGCAGAAATAGAAAACTGGTGGATCCCGGAATCGACAACAAAATGTATCGTCATCATCGTTATCATTTTTCTTAACTTCTATTGGAGCATAGGGGCCTTCTTAAGGCAACCAAAACTTTCATGAAGAGTTTCGGTGGCTACAACAGCGAAAACATGGGTGATTTTTGGTTCAAGCTACAGATATAGGTTAAATCTTTACTCGCCCTTCGGCGAAAACCATACGTTAGTTTCAATTAAAAATTTTAAAGAAAATCTCCCTTCTTTCTACGGACGCTTCTGGAATTATGTTTTACATTTTTGACAACATCATCATCATCATTTATTGGCGCTTAACCGCCTAAGCGATTTTGGCCGTCGCCTATCAAAGCACGCCAGTCATTCCTTTTTAGCGATAACTGACGCCAATTGGAAACCCCAAGGGAGCTCAAGTCATCCTCCACCTGTTGTTTCCATCTCAGTCGAGGCCTCCCCCTTCCTCTGCTGCCGAATTCGGGTGACGATTGGAAAACCTTCTGGGCTGGAGCTTCTTTGTCCATTCGCATGACGTGACCCAGCCAGCGGAGCCTTTGGGCTTTAATTCGCTGGACTATGGTCAGATCTGCGTAAAGCTCGTACAGCTCATCGTTAAATCTCCTTCGATACTCGCCGTCGGCATCACGGGAAGGACCATAAATCTTCCGGAGAACTTTTCTCTCAAATACTCCAAGGGCCATCTCATCTTCTCTTGACATTGTCCATGAGTCTGAGCCATACATCAGGACAGGTATGATGAGAGACTTATAGAGCGCGATCTTTGTTCTTCGAGAGAGGACTTTACTTCTCAATTGCCTACTCAGTCCAAAGTAGCACTTGTTCGCAAGAGTGATTCTCCGTTGGATTTCTAGACTGATATTATTTTCGGTGTTAATGCTGGTTCCCAAATAGACGAAGTCCCTCACAGTTTCAAATTTGTAACTATCAACAGTGACGTGGCTGCCAAGGCGCAGGTGCGCCGATTCTTTCTTTGATGACAGCAAATACTTCGTCTTGTCCTCGTTGACCGCAAGACCCACTTTTTTCGCTTCTTTATCCAGTCCAGAGAAGGCAGCGCTTACGGCGCGGTTGTTAAGGCCAATGATATCAATATCATCGGCATACGCCAGCAATTGCACGCTCTTGTAAAAGATTGTACCATTGCGGTTTAGCTCTGCTGCTCGAATTATCTTCTCCAGCATCAGGTTGAAGAAATCGCACGAAAGGGAGTCGCCCTGTCTGAAGCCTCGTTTGGTTTCAAATGGCTCAGAGAGGTCCTTCCCGACTCTGACGGAGCTGTTAGTATTGCTCAACGTCATTTGGCAAAGCCGTATAAGCTTTGCAGGGAAGTCAAATTCAGACATGGCGGCATACAGGCAACTCCTTTTTGCGCTGTCAAAAGCGGCTTTGAAATCGACAAAGAGATGGTGTGTGTCGATTCTTTTATCATGGGTCTTCTCCAGGATTTGGCGTATCGTGAAAATCTGGTCGATGGTAGACTTACCAGGTCTAAAGCCACACTGATAAGGTCCAATCAGCTTGTCTACGATGGGCTTCAGTCTTTCACACAATACGCTAGAAAGAACCTTATACGCGATATTAAGAAGGCTGATTCCGCGGTAGTTGGTGCGGTTAGCGGGATCGCCTTTCTTGTGGATTGGGCAGAGCACACTTAAATTCCAATCTGGAGGCATGCACTCGTCTGACCATATTCTGCATAAGAGCTGATGCATGCTTTTTACCAGCTCTTCGCCTCCGTGTTTGAACAGCTCGGCGGGCAGTCCGTCTTTTCCAGGCGCTTTGTTGTTTTTCAGCCGGGATATAGCTATCCTCACTTCATCATAGTCAGGTGGTGGGACGACTTTTCCATCGTCAGGGATTGGGGTATCGGGTTCGACGTCTCCCTCGCAATTTAGCAGTGAGGAGAAGTGCTCCCTCCATAATTTAAGTACACTTTGTACGCCGGTTACCAGGTCGCCATTATTGTCCTTACAGGAGCTTGCCCCGGTCTTAAAACCTTCCGTCATCCGCCGGATCTTTTCATAGAATTTTCGGGCATCCTTCCTGTCAGCCAGCATCTCAAGCTCCTCACACTCACGCCTTTCGGTCTCACTTTTCTTTTTTCTGAAAAGGCGTCTCTCTTCCTTCTTTGCCTCACGATATTGTTGCCATACACTGCGGGTTGCGCCCGTTCGCAACGTCTCCTTGTAGGCAGCGTCCTTTTTTTCGAGGCAGTTTTGCATTCCTCATCGTACCACTTGTTCTTGCGGGCTCGCTGGAACCCTATAGTGGCCTCAGCGGCGGTACGCAATGAGTGAGAGATATGCTTCCATTGCTCGGTTACATCGTTAGGTCGGGGATTGCCCTCTGCTAGCAGGTGTGAGAGTCGAGTGGAGAAATTATCAGCTGTCTGTGTCACGCGCAACTTCTCGACGTCAAACTTTCCTTCCGTTACTGTGCGCACTTTCTTCGTTGCACAGAGGCGTGTGCGTATCTTGGCTGCGACAAGATAATGGTCAGAGTCAATATTGGGACCACGCAGTGTACGCACGTCCAGAACGGTGGAGCTATGTCTGCCGTCAATCATGACATGATCAATCTGGTTTCTTATTCTTTGATCAGGGGACAGCCAGGTGGCTTGGTGTATTCGTTTATGCTGGAACCTAGTACTACTGATGACCATATTGCGAGCAGCGGCGAAGTCAATGATCCTAGTGCCGTTGGGTGATGTTATATCGTGGAGACTAAATTTTCCAACTGTAGGACCAAAGACTCCTTCCTTGCCCACCTTGGCATTAAAGTCGCCGAGCACGACTTTGATATCATGTTGGGGGCAGCGATCATAAGTTTGTTCAATTTTATCGTAGAAGGAGTCCTTCTCTCAGTCGGCGCATAGGCGCAGATAAATGTTATGTTGAAAAACCTCGCCTTGATGTGGATCGCAGCGAGACGCTCGTCGACAGGAGTGAACGCTAATACTTGGCGGCGAAGTCTCTTTCCCACCACGAATCCTACACCACGCGCTTTGCCGCGTGTCTGGCCACTGTAGTATACGTCACAAGGACCGATGGTCGTCTTTCCTTGCCCCGTCCATCGCATTTCCTGCAGGGCGGTGATGTCGGCCTTTGCGCCTACGAGGACATCAACCAGTCGGGCAGCGGCACCGTCCCTTGAAAGGGTCCGGACATTCCCGGTACATGCCCTAATATTCAAATCATTATGCCTTATTCGTTTTGCCGGGTCGTCAACATTAAAGGGGGTTCTCATCCGAGGCTTTGAATTTGTTTTTTACGTGGCGGGTCCCAAACCCAGCGCACAACCCGTTTCGGGGTTTTTGGAAAATATTTACACATTTATATAGCGAGCCGCTTGCTTCAAGACAGACGCCCGCTTGCAGCCGCACCTCATGGTGAACAGACGCTACGCAAAAACCTCGGTGAGCCCTTAAACCAAGTATGTCAGAGTGGCCCCGCCGGGGCTCCCTCTCTTTCTGCCGCGAGCCTAGGTAGCTCCTGTTGCCCAGAGTGCACGAACGAGGGCGCAAGAGTCGGGATTGAGCAAGGTCACTTAGCAACCACACTCCATTACACTCCATATGTTTTCATTAGTTTAAGAAAAATTCCAAACTTTGACAGATCATATGTCCAAAGAATATCGAAAAAATGGCAAAACAAAAAATACGTGTCAAATCAGTTTATAGTTCCTACGTGTAAGCCGAATTTGAACATGGCGGTTAAAATTTGGATCACTTGAAAAAGAAACACTCCTATACATTTGCATGTACAACAGTACTGGAAAAAAAATTTAAAAAAATAAAAAATAATCAAAAGTAATGATTACTTTTGATTATTTTTTATTTATTTTTTTTTATTTTTTTTAATCAATTGAAAAATAATCATTAAAAAATGAAAGTAATTGGTAATCAATCATTAGGTGGCTTCTCAAAAAATAATCAATGAAACTGCTAATCATTACCGACTAGTAAGGTTACGTTTCTGATTGGCTAACAATTTGAATTTAAATTTTTTGTTGTTGTTTTGCTATTTCACCGATCAGCTGTTCCTGCTTGCTAGTTTCTGCTGGACGAAAACCCTCCAGCAATAACTTGCAGCGAAGTGACGCTCTCTCTCTCAATTAAATGTCAAAAAGATGCTGGATTCGCTGTTTGATTGTTGAACAAGAAACGCTTTTTCAGGAATAATTATTCATAATTAGCCGGAAAGAAACGAAGCTATGATCTTCCTTGTTAAATAAGTCTTGCCATCTCTATTTTGTTAGAGCTGCGTTGCTAACTTTGATTTCAATTTTGTAAATTTCAATCAGCTCGTCAGTATGCGAAAATTCAACCAATGCTTCAGTTTTACATCGTTTAAACTTCATAAAATGTGTTTTCTGTGATTTTTTTCCATTTCGCTTATTAGGCTTCAACCAGATGTGCTTCAAAGCAAAGTGTCGGCAGGTCTCATCTGTAAACTGTTGCATTGAAACAAAAAAATTATGCAAATTGCTACAAATTGTTACCACAATCTCAATCAATGCATTCGATTCAACTCAGGCTTGCCAGATGAGCGCTTTAGCGCCGAATGAGCGCTTATTTCTGAATTTTCGCGCCTTGAAATTTAAGGAAGCGCAAGTGGAGTTTTTGGGCCCTTTTTGATATTGGGAGATTTTTTTCTCCAAACGCAATTACTATCAAGGAAATACTTTCAAAAACTTTTGACTTCGAAATATATGTATATTTTTTGATGAGATGTGGTGGCTACTGTGTGTTGTGATTTTAATGAATCATATCTATCATCTCTCAATTTATGATTTTTTTACTACAAAAAACATGTGGTAATTTTTTCAGTAAGTTCAACTATTAGGAAATCGACGAGGAAAAAAACTCCCCTGGTTTGTGGCTAATAAAAAAAAAAAAAAAAAAAAAAAACTAATGGCGGCGATATACCAACAGGTTATCATAACCTCTAACGAGATTTTTAGCCGAGCTTCTCTTTCCAACTTGTGGTGTGTTGCTTTTTGAGTTTTTCCTACAAGTTGGCGGGACCTACAGTTTTTTGCCGACTCCGAACGGCACTTGCAAAGCAAATGAATTTTTTGCTGAGAAGCTTTCTCATGGCAGAAATACACCCGGAGAGTTTGCCAAACTACTGCCGAGGGGCGACCCCGTTTAGAAAAATTGTTTTTCTAAATAATTTTTGATGTTACTTTTGCCGGGCATCGAACCGCCACGACTTGGTGTAGAAGGCCGAACACTTAACCGCTACACCACGTGGCTAATAACTTAATAAATATAATAAAAATTAAGATATGTTAAGGTTTTTTGAAAACAAAAAAAATACTAAAATGATCAGAAAATTCACTTAAAAAAAATTTATATTTTCTTATACATACATACATGGCTTAATTTTTATCGCCATTCTTTGTCCCTATATGTTTTATTGCAAATGGGAATTTTGGGCGCTTTTGGTCGCTTTGAGGCGCTTTTTTCTTCTGGATTTCCGCTTTTTATTTTAAAAATATGACAACCCTGATTCAACTCATTTATGTATTTGTTGCAATGAAGTCAATCTCCAATATAAATACATTCAACGCAATGTAAAAGTATCTACATTAGAGCGTGTCTTAAAAAATCTGATTAACATTAACAGTAACACCAACATTAACATTGTCCAATGTCAGACTCAGAACAGAAGCAGGGAGGCGCGAAACACAGTGAAGAAAATTGGAACAATGCTGCAAAAAACTTTCCACATTCAAGGAGTTTGGTGGTAGAATTTTATGACCGTCTCTTGCGGCAAATAACTAAAAAAGAATAAAATAAAGTAGTCGTTAGATTTAATTAGGTTTCAAATATCTTTATGCACTCATTACATATACATAACTCAAATGGACTGTAACCATTGAGTATCCACTAGGGTGGTTACAAGGTAGATGTGGGGAAAAAATTGTGTACTATCTTTTACTACACCCCCTTAAAATATGGTAGTAAACCAAAAAATGATAAATACAAAGTTTTAGGGCAACCCGATTAAGTTAAAACGTGCCTCATTGGGGTCAAAGATAGGAAAAACAGTGGGCTTTCATCCGTAAAATTGACACCACTTCTTTTATGAACTTCATCCGAATACGGTTCGATACGACTTTTTATTAGTGAGTCTTTTGATTTATGTGAAGTTTTTGCTAAAACTGCTATTTTCAGCAGTGGGTTTTTATCATCTATCACATCAGGTCATAGTTAGTATCATTACCTTAATTCACAAAGGCCCTAACTGACATAAACAAAATTTTACAGGAAAAGCAAAAAACAATTTTTTTTTTAATTTTCAATTTTTTTTTTGTATATCCCTGTTTTTTCCAAACTTTGGCCTCGATGAGGCATGTGTTAACGTAATTGGATTGGCCTGAAACTTTGTACATAGTTATCATTTTCTAGTTCACTACCATATTTTAGGGGGGTGTCACATTTGAAATTCCACAACTGATTTCTTGTAACCACCCTAGTATCCACATTACATATATTTGGGTATGTGCCTATGGACGTTTGTGTATTTGTATAAAAACGCTTATTCTCTGTGTGATATCTGATGTGGGCATAATTTTAAACGTTCATAGACAAAAAATAAAGTTTTTCATTTATTTTTGGTTTTATAAAGAACCGATGTAAATGAATGGCATCTCTGAGAGTAGCTTTAGGACCAAAGTATCGAAACCCGAAGCTTATGTGGCGATGGGGCGATATTTTATGTTAGATGATATTATTCACTTTTTCTTCCTCATTAACCGGCAATTTTCCCCTGCCCTTCTAAAAACTGATGTTAAGAATAGCCAGCCGTCGCATCTTTTTTTGCTCTGCTTGGCTTTTTATATTATAACCAAGGACTGCAACCGAGACTGAAACCGTTACCGTAACCGATTAAAGCCGATTAATTTTTCAAAACCGTAACCGTTATTTTAATCTGAAAAACAACGAACCCCAAACCGTTTCTAAATCCGGAACCGGTTCCAAACGGTTTTGAATTGGTTTAATGTCTTACTTCTTTTAGAGGACACATACCCAATAAACAATTAGGATTGACTTACACTGAAATAAAAAGGTTGAAAGTGTACATTGAAAGTAACATATCAAAACCACTTTCAAATCGATTATGGTAATACTGTAAATATTGCAGTATTTACTGTAAAATTGGCAGTAAAAACATGTGATTTTTGAAAATATGACACTATCACTTTCAAATTTACAGTAATTCATGTCAATATGATAGTGTCCACTCTCAAATTTACAGTAATTCATGTCAATATGATAGTATATACGAAGAATGATAGGAGGTCACTTTCAAAATTGATATTACCCACTGTTGGATGAAAAATGACAGGGTTTACTGTTAATTTGACGGCCGTTTCTTGTAGATTTTTTTTTTCAGTGTAGGTTAGATCTCAAGTTGAGAACTAGGGTGCTTTTCAAACCTCAAGCGTTGTTTCTCAACACGAAACCCACTTGAGAATGACAGCGTTCTCAACAAAAAGGAATTTTTTTATGAAAGAAAAAAAAAATTGAGAAAGGGATAGTTCTTAACTTGTACTCAAATGGGATGCTCTGATTGGACTCCAAGGTATGAATGCGACTTTGAAAATAAATACCGAAACTTTTTGTTTTTTAAAAGCTGGAGATTGGAGAATGATGTTGGATATCAAAATATCTCTAAGATTGGAGAAAAATTGGAGAATTGTGTTGGATATCAACTTGAGAACTACACAATTTTTCAAAGGTTTGGAAAAAGTTGAGCCATGTTTGCTGGGATAGCTATTTTCTTTTACAAAATGGTACCCTGAACAATTTTCATGGAAGATTGACGAACAAGGTTACAAAAGACACGTTTTGACATCAGTATAAAAATTCTGATAGAGGAAACTTGAAT